>WAAG01044063.1:35767-114471 GCA_013390105.1 Tichodroma muraria
GCAGGGGGGCGGACAGTGCTTTGTGTGCTTGATGCTCCCCTGAAAACAATTTGTATCCTGTTAATAGAATTAGTAAATATTTGTAGCTCCCTTTGAAGCCTGTGTCCCCGGGGGAAGTCTGGGGGTGGGGGGGCGCAGAGAAATTAGAGACAAGTTACTGATTTAGTCATCCTGGCCCCTTCCCCCCGCCTCTCTCTTTCATTTTCCCCTCCTTTATGAAGACACTAAACAGACAAATTGGAGGTTTGAAACGAGGCTTGTGCTGGTGCCTGCGGAAGTGACAGGGGTGGTACTCGGGGGCCTGAGAGCTGCTAATGCAAAAGCCATTCACATTAATGACCCCATTTGGGAGCCAAGTTCCTGAGGGCTGGGGGGCCCTGCCAGGCACAGAGCCCCGCAATGGGCAGGTGCCTGGGGGGCTGGCAGGGCTCTCAGCAGGGCACTGCCCCATGGCACGTGGGGGTGGCTCCAGACAGCAGGATTTGCCTCATGGGATTCTTCCCTGGGCTCTTTCAGCTCCATCGCCCTATGTAACCGTAGAGGAAGATGTGTGTGTATAATTTCACTTCTTCCAGTCACAGAATGGTTTGGGTTCGAAGGGACCTTAAAGACCATCTCATTCCAACCCCTGCCATGGGCAGGGACACCATCCGTAGACCAGGCTGCTCCCTCTCTCTTCTTCCTGGTGTAGGATTATAAATTGTAAAGGACAAAGGAATAAGAAAGTGATCTCGGATCGGAAAACTGAGTCATGTAGGGCTGAGATGTTTCATTTCCCGTTATTATTCCTGATTTCTTTACAGAGCTGTACAGATGCACAGGCTGAGCTTAGATCACCTGTAAGTTTTTAGGGGGTGGCCGTCTTCCAGCTCTCTGCCTCCAGCAGCTGGCACTTTGAGTTCCTGTGAGTGACAAGGGCCACCCAAAAGGAGGCTCAGGTTTGAAGCAGGGGAAATTCAAAGAACTGTTAGCATCTCCTGATGGCAGCATTGCTTGGGAGTGATTTTGACAGGCTTTAGTGGGAAGTTTTTACCAGTTATGTTACTTTAAACCTGTATTGTGTCATTGCTTAGGGAAGCTCTCACTGAGTTGACAAATCCACCCAACTCCATAGTTCTGTGATCATGCAAAGCTCTTGGCAAAGCAGCTGAGCTCTTACAGTGAAGTGACTTGTAAAAATGTACACCTGAAGTGAGCTTTTGCCTTACCCTCAGTCTGTAAGCAAGCTGCTGGGTGGGGAACCAAGGGGGGGACACCACATTTCCTGGAAACCACTGAGGCTGGGTTGGAAACACCTTGTGCAATAGGAGTTGCTGTGCTCCAGGTGTAGTGGCATCAGATAAACCTGCATCTTGGTGCCTGTCCAAATTAAACTGGTTGGACTTGAAAGCCTGTATTTTGAGGGTTCAGTGTTTGTAATATCAATGCTTTCTATGAAGCCGTGTGAACTCTGGCTGGGAAGGAAATGATGGAGGCAACACTCAGCTGGGAGAAAGTGTTGCTCCTGAAGGGTCAGGCTGTGCTGGAGAGGAGAGGCAGCACTAGATGGGAGCCACTCAGAAAAATCAACTGGCCATCACACAGTTTCCCTACGTGCTTTAGAGGCTCCCCTTGTTCCTTGGAAACAGAACAAGCCATCCCAAGTGGTGGTGGTGGGGCTGCCTGCTGGGTGAGGCCAGGCAGCGATGGCATCTCACGCAGCTGAGAACACGTGGGAGGGGAGGGAATGACTCCCCAAGCCTGGGTTGTGAGGTTGGAAATTTGCCTTCTGAATTTTGGGGGCTGTGAAAAGCAAGGAGGGAACCTCAGGTGGGTAATTGCTGTCTTGAGGGAAGGAGCGAGTGAGACAGGCTCTGCAACTGTGGATATTGGGTTGTCTGCATGACAGGAATATTTAATGGGATTGACAGGCTTCACTTCTGTAGCAAGAGGCAGCAATGTCACCTCAGCAAGTCCTGTGGAGGGAAGCTGGGGGTCAGGAGGGTGATTCCTCGGTGTTTGCTGAGCTGGCTGGTCCTCTCCATGAGCTACCAAGCCACCCAGGATTACTAACTGAAATATGTGCTTCAAGTTAGGATGGATAAATCCATTTCTCAGCTGGGAGTTTGGTGTCTTGGAAGAACCCAGATAAAATGATTGCATTGGTTTATACATGGTTGAAGGCTGGCCTTCAAAGTTTGCTCGGCTAAAGAATGAAAACCTTTTAAAAGCCACAACCTTCAGCTGAAACATAAACTCAGTGTAAGAAATTAAACCATAAATTGTCTGAAGCTCATGAATTTTCCTTTCTTGAGAAAAGGTTAAGAAAGAGAATTTTTGCAGTTGTTTCTCTCAAGTCTTGCTGGGTTTTTGTGTAAAGGCACCAACAGGAATGTTCGCAAGTCTTTACTAAAGCAAACTTTCAGGAAAATAGTTGCAAGACACGTTTAGTATGCTTCAACCAGCTGGATTTTCTGGCAGCTCCAGCGAAATCTAAACAAGGAAAATGATTGTCTTTTTTTGTTGTGTTTTGCAATATTTTTCTGTCCGGACTGGACAGTACAAAGCACATCCTCTGTGGGAAGGTGTCACGGGCTGCAGATGAGATAAAGTTCCCTGTGATTATATGGGGTGTTTCTCAACTGAGAGTCAGCACATGTGGAGGTCCAGTCCTTTTAACGCTCACAAGCAGGGAAAAGGGAGGAAGTGGAGTCCATTAAGGAGAATAGTAAAACCAGGAGTCAAGTAATGAATGAGGGACTGCTCCAGTAATGTCATGTGAGCACCTCTCCCTCCCACTCATTGCAGGAGGTATGGGCCAGTCCTGAGCCCCGGATCGTGTGAGCAAGGGCCTCTTGTGCAATCCTATATGTCTGCTCTACCTTTTCCAGACATGCATCTCTGGTTTTATTGAGCACACGGCTTGCTGTGGTCCTTAAGTTCCCAGCAGCTCTTTCCACTGCCCTTCCCACCCACAGCTGAGAGACCTATTGCCAGGTAATGATGTGTCAAGCAATAGCAAGGTGGGAAAACCACTGAAGGAAAATGCTGATGGTCGTGGCGGAAGCATCTGTGGTTATTCTATTTTCCTTCATGACATTTTCTACCCCCAAAGCCTTTAAGTTGCTGCTGTTTCTCCTTAGGTGAGTAGGTGGCTTTGGGCACTGAGAGAACGGCAGCAGGTCTAAAAGTGTTGTAATGTTTCTCTTGTTCTAAGGTGAATTATGTTCTCAAATCCCCAGACTTGGAAAAAAATGCTTTGAAGTAGTGAGCTTTAACTTCTCTTGGGTCTGTACAATGACAGAAAGAGTCTGATTAACTGTGAGTTTGTGTTTATCTGACTTCTTCCCAAACTGAGCCCGGTACAACTCCAAGCTCAGTCTAACTCTGTATGACCTGGCCTTGCTGGGCTCCAGGCCAGCAATAGGTGACTTCTCCAAGTTCCCTCAGGGAGCTGCCTTCAGTCTAGCAGAGACTGGAAGCATCTTAAACCGTGGTGGTGTAGAAAGCTCTGCAGAACCAAACCTGCTCCCAGATGAGCTCCCTGGAAAGTGCTGGCCTGTGCTACATCTACAACCTGGGCTCTGTCTGGGTAAAAGTGATCTGTGATCCAGGGCTGCACCTTCTCCTAGTCCTGATCTCAGCCTAAACCAAGGGAAAAGCTTGGCTGCCTTCTTGCTGCATCATGTACCGTTTTAATGGTTTCCCATATGTTAAATATTTTTTCAGTGAGTGGGAAATCCAGTGTTTCTAGTGAACCTGATATTTAATAAAGCCACTTTGAAATTATTCCTGGATAGCAGATCTGCAAATGTACAGAAGCTCTTTTTTTTTTTTTTTTTTTTTCTTTTTAACATTAAATGTTCAGAGTTGCATTCTGAGATTCCCTGCAAAGACTCAAGCCTAGACTGTAAAATGTAGTTTGAAATTTAATTTCCACCAATATCAGTGTGGAAGAGATTAAAATGGGGAAGTCCACAAGGAGAAAGATTTTCTTGGTAACAAAACAAACTCCACTGTGAGCTGGTGACAGGTTTTATCAAAAATATTTTAAAAGCTGTCATTTCATATTGTTTCTGCTTTACAAAGTTGGAAATGCTGTAGAAGCTGGAGCCATTTTTAATCTCTTTAGGGAGCTAATTTTACAAATCAGCCACTGTAGCTTTGATTACAACAAACTTCACTTTCTGAAAAAAGCAGCAGTGGTGAGGAGGAAAAAACACATTCTTGTTTTGCAAACAATTTTGGTAAGTTCAATAAAAATAGATAATAGATAAATTATTCTGAAAGGACCCAATGGTCTTTCCAAATGCTGACAGTAAAGAAAAATTCTGGCTAAAAATTTTGTTTTTGAAAAAGAAAAAAGCCTGGTTTCAACATAAAACGCTTCTGATGCCAAGAATTTAGGCCAGCTGTCATTGTCTTTTGTATCCATAAACAAATGCTTTGGTCTCCCTAACAAATCTCAAATGAGGAAAAGGAGAATGGGAAACACGAGGGCCGTCTGTCTGCAGTGCCCGGGCCGGCCGGAGGGGCTGACACGGAATTGGGGCTGTTTCCCTGGAGTCCTTGCCGTGCTCAGGGAGCTGCTGAAGGCTCTGGTCAAGTCACCTGGGAGAAGTTAAACTCTTCCATCAGATCCAGGGAGAGGAGATCCAGCTTGGCCGTGGGTGTTCTAGAGAACCTGCCTTGAGGAGGTGAGCAGTGTCCCACCATTCCTGACCAGCCATTCCAGCTGTCCAAGGACATTGGATGGGGCTCTGACCAACCTGGTCAAGAAGAAGGTGTCCTTGCACAAGGCAAGGATCAAATTGGAACCAGATAATCCTTAAGGTCCCTTCTAATCCAAACCATTCCATGATTCTCCGATTCCGGTTTTCCATTCCATGGCTGTGCTGTGACACTCAGTGGGAGCAGGATGGGCAGAGCGATATCTCAGCAGAATTTTTAACAGCTTGTTGGGACTTCTTAACAGCTGGAAACCAGGAGTGATTTGCTCTTATATCTCTTTGGTCCCAGATCCTTTATTATTTTATTTTTCCTCTTTAAAAAGTAACCCTGCTTTAAAGCAGGAATTCCTGTGGAATGTGAGGGACAGTATCCCCCTATTTCCTGCAGTGCTGAGAGTAAAGCCCTGCAAATGTGGATGAGCATTTTGAGTACATACACAGCCTGCAGACCTTTGTTCTGTCCCATAAATTCTGAAGCCTCAACTGCTGTAATTTTCTACCTTATAAGATTCTCTGGTGCCTGCTAAATTTGGGATTTCCCTGTTTCAGGCTATTATGGGAAGTCTTTCCCACCTGGTTGTGTGATACTTGTTGGAACTATATAACCCTGAGATCTTCATTGAAAAACATAGTATTTCAACTAAATCAAGATCTGTGGTCAAAGATCGTGAGGTAACTGTGGGTGAACAGGCTCTGATCGCACCAGCCCTGTCTCCATAGGAATCCAGGGGGAAAAAGAAAAGCTGACATCATTTCTGAATCTTCTGCCTCTGTTTAGCTTCAAGTTGTTGGTGAAGGTTAAACAGAGATGTTCCCCAGATGGTTCATCTTACCAAGTCTCTCTCCTTTCATTAGTGATGTGTTGTTCTCTATTTCTGTGATCAGCTTTAGAGTGTTTAATTGATAGTGACTGTTTTGTTTGTTTTTTAACTGCATTTATCCCTGTAGCTCCACCTGGTTCAGGGAATCACTGGCCATACCTGCTAGAATGGCACAGACCAAGTTATTTTTGAGTGCAGGCCTTGTCAGCTGTGTACAACTTCCATGTGTTAAACACTGATGTAAACAGACTCTCCCCTTCTCTTTGGAGTCAAACCCAAGGTCGGGAGAACATGAGGTGCTCAGCTGTACTTCACTCACCACAGGACAGATCTGGAAGTGATGCTGTCTCCAAGTTACTTGGGTAGGATCCTGGATGGATCCCTGTCCTGGTCATTCCTGGGCACAGAAACCCTGGGCAGCTCTGCCCTGCCAAGGCTCGGAGCTGATAAAACAGCTGCCTTTGCACTGAGGAGATGCTGCAGACACGGGTGACTGTCACCGAGCTTAGGGATCGAGGCTGGGCAGAGCTCAGGGTGGAGTGAAAAGCCTCCCAGGGTAATTAATCCAGTCCTATTACTCCAGCTTTCGGCTTTGTTGTTTTTTGTTTTTTTTCTAAAGCTGGCCTGCAAAACCCAGGTCTCAATTAATACTATTATCCTGGGGATGACATTTCCTCAGTCTGTCGTCGGTTATTTTTTAATTCTCTAATTTGTTCTAATCTGCACATTGCCTGCACATCAAGTCAGCCATGAAGACGCTGCATTTCCAGGTTCCTTCCTCTCCATCCTCCCAAAGAAATTAAGGCAAGGAGGCTGTGGGACCACAAGTGCAGGAAATAGAATTAGGGAACATATTAATTGGGGCATCAAGTAGGATTTTGTTCCAGGCGGTTTCCTTCCGTGAGCCACTTTGATGCTTCCCCTTCGCAGCTCTGTTTCTCATTAAAAGTATCCCTTAATGGCAAATGTTGTTTATGCACGTTGCAATTATGTCATGCTGTAACCCCTATGCTGGCAGGCCGGGCTGATTGGCGGTGAGCAGGAGGAGGAGGTCAGTTGTGGGGAGGAAGAGGGGGAGGTAAACAACAGACAAATAGTTTCAGCTTTGTGGTTGAAGGATGGCTGCTCCAACCCCTTCGGTGTGTCCAGCCAGGCCGGACCCTGCGTGAGAGTCAGGGCTTAAGGCTGCTCCTTCCAGCTGGGTTTTAGGTTTTCTGCACTTTACTGGGCTTGGGGTTTGCAGCACTGCCAGCAGAAAGGGACAAGTAATAGTGAAGCTCTGCCTTGTAAAGTGAGACCTGGGCTCCCTTTTGCTGTTTTAGCTACTGTTTGATTTAAAAGAAGTAGGATTTTGGGTTGCTTAGTGGGTTTTTGGGGGGAAGGGAACACAGGTCTTCGGGGTTTTCTCTGTTCTCCATGGCTCTTGTGCCACGGCTACAAGCCTTCCATGGGGATCTTCAGGGCACCGAGATTTGCTCTGATCTCCTCAGACACAGATCCTTGAGTGAGGCTGCTCCTGGGTGACTCTTGCCAGCACTAATTCAAGGCTGTGAGAATAGCTCATTTGTGGGAGGGTATTTGTTTTTCCATCCAGGCAGCCAAAACCTCCAGCTTCCCCTCTCCCTTCGCTGGTGCCCCGGCAGTGCAGAGGGTTCGTTCTGCCCTTGATCTCTGAGCTTGTGTGATCAGCTCAAGGCAAACCTGATGGTGAACTTCGCTTCTTTCTCTCATTTTTTAATTGCTCTTACTGCAAAATGGGTTTGCTCCTGTGTCTAGATCTCAACAGCAAACAATTAACTGCCATAATGAAAGAAAACAGCTCGTGTGTGTGGGGAGACCAAGCCAAGCCGTGTCCATGCCCAAGCAAGTTCAGGAGCCAATACAAATACTACTGCTGTGTTTTGGAAACTCTTGGCCTCTCTGGATTTTGGGAGCCAACACACAGCGACTGAAGCTGATGGCGAAAGCAGTGAGCAAAAACCTCAAAGCTGTAAAAACCAGAATGTAAAACAAATCTAAGAGAGGGAATTAAAAAAAAAACCTCTCCTTCCTTCCTTACTAATATCCTACCTAAAGAGACTGGAGCCTGAGCAGGCAAACAGGCCGAGAAAACCACAGGAGCTGGTGAATGAGGGAAAACAGACAAGTGTAGGAGTCACAGAGGAGAAGTCACTCGGTGCCTAGAGCCAGAGCTGCTGTGAAATGACTCATTTTCACTTTGCATGTATGATATTTGCATGCAAAACACATTCTGTGAACCGTCACATGGGGATTCTGCTCATGGGTTTTGATCCGGGATGAAATTTCACCCTTTCCTCCAGCAAAGTCGTTTATCTTTCTTTCAGGGAGGAGGGAGGAAGTGGGAGGGAACTGCAGGGAGAGAGAAAGAAATTGTCCTTCAGGCATAAAATTCAGGGATTTATCCCTCAAAAGGGTCACTCAGCTGCTTCCTAACATGGGGACAGAAGTGGGAAATGCTGGTGAGAGCACAAGGTCAGGGCAGAGGTGGTTTTTGACTCTGCTACTTCCACCCAGCTCTGGTCTGAGCTAGAGCAGCCCCAGAGAAGTCCTTGGCCAGAAACTGGGAGCCTTTGTACTACTTTGACTTAAGTCATTTTTCAGCTAAAAAATCTCCTGTGGAATGAAGTAAAACTCTGGAGTTAGACCCATGGTGTGTTCTGGTGGTCTTGAGAGGTCCAGGGATGTCCCCTGAACAGGGCAGAAGAGCTACTTGGCCTTTGATCTGTGACAGGTCTGTAGTGTTTTCAGGATGTTTCCTGGTGTATCCATCAGCAAGGGGCTGGGATCCTCAGTGATGGACAGGTGTAATAACACTGATAGTGCCAGCATGTGTGCTGGGCTGGAGGGGTGTTGGCTCTCAGGGCCAGGCTGACAAACACAGGGAGTGCTGGTTTAGGAATAACTGAAGAGGTTCATAGCCTGGCAAATCGTAAACTTAATCCTGCAATAAGTCTTGGTGCTGTTCCTGGGAGTTTCATTGCTTTGGGGCTTGAACTGATCTTGGTGTCCCTGTAGAAACAAGTCTGTGGCAAGATGTATCGGCCTCCACTGCTTGCCTACCAAAGAGATGGAGTTTCCCAAGACGTGCCATTTCCACCAGCCCTCTATCTGGGAGCTGATAGCCTTTTAAATTTTAGTCCCTTACCCACACAGACGTTTCTCTGGCAAAGCTCTGCTGTGGTCTCTGGTGCTTATGAGCAAGATCCTGCTGTTCTTGGCATGGCAGACAGGGAGAGGCATGGGGAGAATGCGGGCAGGTGCCACCCTGAGCGTTGGGTTATGGAGCTGTGCTCTTGGGAACCTTTTCCCTCTGGATAACGGCA
Source organism: Tichodroma muraria (assembly GCA_013390105.1). Lineage (NCBI taxonomy): Eukaryota > Metazoa > Chordata > Aves > Passeriformes > Sittidae > Tichodroma > Tichodroma muraria. The sequence continues at coordinate 44,642 of WAAG01044063.1, forward strand.
CGGTTTCTGCCCTTTGAGAGCCTGAAGGCTGTGTCAGTCACAGCAGGGGCTGTGCCTTGCTCAGGTGGATACGTTTGGGTACAGGGGCCATGCCAGGGCAGGTCGTACTAACAGGGGATTTTGGGGTTTGGTTTCCAAGGTAATGATTGAAGTGGAAGGCTCACCCATGTGAGCCTGGTCCTGCACATCAGATGATGAGAGGGTGGGTAAGGATCTGCCTTGTATTTGCTGCCTGTGTTCAGACCCTTTCCCTGCACAGAATAGCATCTCTGTGGAGTTTATCACAGAATTAAACCTGCCCAGTTGCTCTTAGGCTATACCTGGAATTTTCGTTGTGCGCAGACCCAAATCTGAGCTCACATCAAACTCGCTGTGTTCTGAGCCTGGGCTGCTCTCCAAAACTGAAGGTGGTGAGCTCTGGGGCACCCTGGCGAAGGATAAAACCTTGGGACAAGCCTTCCCCCTTGCCTGAGCTCAGTTGTGTGGGTAGGGAAGGGGCTGGGCCCGGGCTGGGGGGCACCAATCCGTGTCCAGGCTGCAGCACTGGCACTAAGGTTGTTCTGTTTTCTCATGCCATAACCCAGGGCAGCTGTAGTGGGGTCTCCAACCATCTGAAACAGCATGGCAGCAGATCACTGTAGTAGTCAAAAGTGCTTTGAAAGGACCTATTTTAGTGCCAAGGTGGAGGAAGGACATCCCAAAACAAGCATAGCTCATAAACAGGGGCAGAACAACCGCCTCTGGCATCATTCTCTGAGCCCATGATTTTTACAAGGACTTCCAACATTTCCTGACTGTTGGAGATGTTGGATCCTGAGCTGGAGGGGTGTGTGGGCATAGGAGTGAGGCTGCAGCATATCAGTTCAGCTCTCCTCTGAAGATGCAGTTTTCTCAGAAGCCTAAGCAAGGAAGGAGGAGGCATCACCAGGTAAACAACCTTAAATGAAGGCAATTTTGCTGGAAATGTTTATACTAATCATTCCTGAAAACTACACAAAGCATTGATAGTGTAGCACAGAGTTCAGTTTGTGCAATCAGTATTGTGTGTGAGTAGGTGTCTGTGTTTGTGAGAAATGTCCTTCCCTGAAAGTAAGTTTTGGAAAACAGTTGCTGACAGGTGAATTTTTTGCTTTAGAATTTCCTAAAATATCCTGATCCGTTTGCACCAAGTGTCTGGGAAGAGCAGTGATAAACCCCAGCCCTTGTGTCTGTCTGCCAGGGTTTCCTGACAGAATGTCACAGGCAGATGTGTTGGAGTGTGTGGATAATAAATCCAACTGAGCAGCGCTGGATGCAGGCGTGGGTTGGCACTGCAGCACGTTCTGGCTCTGGCATGTGCCAAAGGCTGGATCTGCTTGATGGCACTGTGGGATTTCCAGATCTCTGAGTGTCCAGTTAGAGCTGCTGCACAAACCAATATCCTGATACCTCTTCCTTTGCCGACATTAATTTTCACCTCTGGCCCTCTGGCCAAAAGAGGGCAAGTGGGGACATCTACAGTGTGGTGATCTTAATTCAACTCCTGACCTATGGCTGGAGGAGTAACAGAAAGGCCAGGGCAAAGTCCTTCATTTGGTAGTAGAAATTTAATCAGGTGACCCCAGAAAGCCCTGATCAGAGATTTTTGGCTTGTCCATTTTGTTGTGTCGTAACACTGGGAGAAAGGCTGAACGTGCTGCTGTTGGCTCATGCCGTGGTGATGCCTCAGGGTGCTCGTGAGGAGACAGCACCAACGCTGTGCCACTCTGCATCCCTGCCAGCTCCTTGGTCTTGGATATAAAACTAATATGATTCAAAGAACTGGGGAAATAAATTGGTCTGGAATTACCCTTGTTGTAATCCAGCTATTCCCAGCATGCTGTGCAATTTTCTGCCTTTTTCTTGCCGCATTTTGCTTTTCTCCCTTGAATCTTCGTTGTCCCAGCTGAGATACCCAGAACAATGCTGCTTGTTGTATGTGCCCTCAGTATCACGTGTGTTCCCTTGTTCTGCTCACAGACACCAACCCTCACTGTCCCTGCAGTGCTGGAAGTGTCTTCAAATGAAAGATTTTCATATAAAAATGCCTCTGTAATTTAGCCTGCTTATGGAAAAAAGAGTGAAAATTCCTAAAGTCAACGGCACAGCTCACAACTTGGGTGGCCAAGGGGTAGCAGGTGGGGTGCTATGGTAAAACAAAGCCCAGCTTAATTACAGGAACCTCTGTCAGAAAGGATTTCTTTTTTCTCACACGCACGTACGTACATGTGTGCATTTATCTCCTGCAAACACAGGGGTTTGCTCGAACACACGATTCACTCGTGCTGTCACAGACCCTTCTGCTGACTCAGTCCTTGGAATCCTGGTGTGGGCAATGCCAAATTGCACTTGGGTGTTACTTTTGCTTTGCTTGCTGCTGAGTATTGAAAAAACCTAAATCTATATTAAGGTGCTTTTCTAGCAGAGAGCTGAGAATCTGAGCCCCAGCTTTGGATCTCCTGCTGACCTGGATGCACCTGCTTGGGCAGAGGAGGCACCTGGGTGAGCATTGCCTGTTGAGAGCCTCCTTAGCCAAGCAGGAGCAGCACAACTGAGTCAACAGCATCATCCAAATTCCAAAGTGTGGGCGGAAGGAAAGAATCACCCTTTGTTGCCGAACCCAAAATCCCGGAGCTTTCTTTGCCGCGTAATTTGCCGGCGTCAGCAGATTCTGGGTGTTTTACTGCCAGCAGCCGGACTGAACTTCCTTGAAGTTGCAACATCAGGAGGGTTAATTATGTACAAAGTGCTGGCCAGTGCCGAGGTCTGGCACGCAGGGATCCAGCTGTGCTGCAGAGATGATCCAGAGGTGATTGTCATGGCCAGGGTTTGTGTGTTCCTGGGGAATGGGGGCCGGTTGTGTTCCTGGGGTCAGTGAAGGCAGGGCAGAGCAGACTCTGGAAGGAGCTTCCCTTTCTATTAAGGGTCCTGGTTCAAAGGGAATTGCGTTAGTCTGTGGAGGGTTAGCATTCCCAGGAATGGAGCTGCAGCCCTTCTGTGTTTAATCTGGTTCTTTCCCAACACTTCCTAGCATTGCAAATGCCATTTTCAACCATTACAGAATTATACTTTACAAATATAAGAGAGGAGTTTTGGGGGGAAAAGTGAAATATGTTAATTTTGGGGCTTTTTTTTTTTTTGTATGAGTGCCTGGTGGCTTTACAGCTGAAGGACTTGTTTAATGTTTCTGAAGAAGTGGTGAGTTGAGTTCAGCTGAGGTGTGTGGAGCTTTGTCCATAAGGCTTGGAGCAAACCTGGTGTTGAGGAGATCCTCCCTCCACACTCCTCCATCCGTTTGCTGGGTCCTCCAGAGAGGCAGAGAGTTTATTCTGCTCTTTCCAAACACCCAGCAGCACTGCCAAGCCTCCATCCTCCCCCTCCCAGCAGTGCTTCAAATATGGCTTGTGGATTTCCCAATATTTGTAACCTCGTCAGTCAGGGCTTATCTCCCTGCTACATAAAAGGACAGAAAGCACACATGGGCCTTATCGGGGAGCCAGCAGCGCTGGAGGCGAAGACATGGGAAGTGTTCTGTCAACAATTCAAACAGTGCAATTAAAACGTGGATCGATTCCTTTTTCACTTGCGCTGGTGTCTCATTTTTGGCTGCCAAAGCTGTGCTTGGCGCCAGGCTTAGCCAAGATCGTGGTGCGGGTTCTTAAAGCATTAAATGTTCCTCTTTTCTCCTTTGCCTGGCATCTGGTACCCCCATCCCAGTTCAGCCACTTCATTTTTTTTGGTTGGAAGAAACTTTTAAACTCATCTCATCCTAACCCCCTGCCATGGCAGGGACACCTTCCACTGTCCTAGGACTCATCCAGTCTGGCCTTGGACACTTCCAGGGGTTCAGGGGCAGCCACAGTTTCTCTGGGAAATCCATCCCAGCTCCTCCTCACCCTCCTCACAGGGAGGAATTTCTCCCCAATTTCCCATCTAATCCTGCCCTCAGCAGTGGGGAGCCAATATGCAAGCTGTCCTTGATAATTTAAATTTAAGGTCCTTTGTCCTAATGGTCAAATGTTCCCCTTTACCCAGTGCTTGGCACTGCAATGTCCCCACTTTGTATTTTAATACAATTTTTAGTTAATTATGACACAATTCAGTTACAACAGCAGCAGACTGGCAGATGCCTTAAATGCTTGGCTGTCCTTTGTCTGCCCTAGGTCAGATGTCAGAGCTGCCAAATGTCAGCATTGCCAAATGGGAGGGGAAGGGACTTAAATGCAATTTAATGCGACTTTTTTTCCCCTTTTTTTCATAAATGGACCATTTTCCTTTATGCTACAACGTTATCAGAGACCTCCAGCCCCCATTTTCCTGTTAGAAATACCTGACAAGGGAAAGCACAGTTGTTTGCACTGCCGGTGGGTGATTTTTTCAAACAGTAGTAGAGTTTGACTTGATTTTTGGCTTAGATGTGCAGTGCAACCGTCTTGTGTCTTCCTCACTCCAGTGAATGGCTGTTTAATCTCCATCCCATGGAAAAAACCAAAAAAGTCAGGACATGCAAGCCCCCTGAGATGGGCTTTATAATTGCTCTAGCTTGACACTCCAACTTAGTGTCCTCATGGCCACTGATTGATTTCAATTAACATTCCCATGCTCCAGGCACTATAAATAACCCTTGTCTGGCCGGCTGCTTCCCCACTGCCAGCTCAACCTTTCTCCTTTAGCTGCTGCTGCTGCTCATCTTGCTTCTTGGCTTGGCCTCAGGCTCAGTCTATAATTCTTTCCAAACTTCCCTGTATAAAATAATCATGTACATGAAGTAAAACAGGAGTCTCATATACACACTTAATAACTCTTGTGTACTGTATGAGTGGGAATTCCACTTCATAACCCCCAGAGCTTTCAAATGGTTCTCATTTTCGGCAGCATTCCTCCTGCGAGATCTAAAACTTCCCATTTTATCCCAAGCCCTTTCTTTCTCTTACAACCCTTGAATTTCTCTGCTGGATTTCGGGGGACAGGCAGCTTTGTTGTCTCTTTGGGCTGTGGTTTCAGCAGGGAGCTGATAGCCCTGCTCTTAGCCAAACGTCAGGGTTCTCTTCCCAAAGCCACATTTTCCAAATTAAAGCTTGGGCTCGCTTGCAATCCAGAGCAAAAGGCTCTGAGATTTAGACTAAACTGATAAGATAAGCTTAAAGGGACCCAGAGCTAATGTTCTACACGTGTTCCTCCGTCTGCCTACCTGTTATCCCGTTCCCAGTGAAAAAGAGGAGAAAGAATATCGGGTGTGTTTAGACACTTGGTGGATGTGACAGCTAGATAACATCTGTATATAGGTATGGATATATGGATCCATGGATGCAGGAGCACCTCTGACAGATAAGAGCCAGCAACCTGCACATTTCTGAGGCCAGGAGGGACAGTTGCATCAAAGAGTGCAGAACTGGAGGGTTTCAATTCGGGGGTGTGTTGTTTAGATGACGTTTCGAAAGCCAAAGCAAAATAGACACCTCTTTGATAAAATGCACATGTGTTTTTCTCTTTCCCTGCCAGCTGGAGATGGGGTTGGAGTTTCCCAATCTCAAAGTAAAAAAATAATAATTCATGATTTGTCTCTATTGCAGCTGGCGTTTTTTTGTCTTTTTTTTCCACCCGGCAATGGATGATCTCCAAACACCCTGATCTATTGCTATTTTGAATTTGGAAGATTTGTGTTGATTTGGGGATTACTCCACAAGTATGGGAGAAGTAAAATGGATGATAGGTGTTGTCCTCAGAACCTCTGGCTTCAAAAATTCATGATCCCTGTAGAAATACAGTGATATAATAGAAATACAGCAGTGCAATAGTGATAAATAGAAATACAGTGATACGATAAAATCCAAGGCAGGCACTTCTCCAGGTTGGGAGGGTCAGAAGTGCGGAAACACACGTGGGTGGAGAAGCCCAGGGAGCAGGCAAGGCTCACGCGGTTGAGGGGTCACGGCCAGAGCCCTGCAGCCACTGGATGTGCCACTCTCCCTATCTCAGCACAGGTGACTGGCTGCGCTGGCCACCCCCTGGGCCACGCTGGCCACCCCCTGGGCCGCGCTGGAGGCCGGGACCCAACTCTTCCCTCCAGGGCCACGGCTCCGGCTGCGTGCGGAGCCCATGTGCTCCGTGCGAGTCGTGCAGTGGCTGCTCACCCTGTTAATTAAAACAGTGTTTTCAACAGTACATTCTTGGGCTTTTCTTTTTTTTTCCTTCCCCTCCCCTTTTTCCACATTTGGAGCCTGGCCTCAGTCCCTCTGTTGTGCCCCTGGCTGTTTGCTGAGCTCCGTGTCAGTGTTGTATCTCCGTGATGGGCAGCTTTGGCCAAAGGAAAGGATCGGGAAATTGTAGGAGCGTTGAGTGGCTGGACACAAAAAGTGGAACCTCTAGTCCAGATATGGTCTCACCAGAGCCTAGAAGAGGTGGATAATGATCTTCCTGATAACGATTTTCCTTATTCTGCTGTCCACGTTTTTGGAGCAAACAATTTGCCCTGCGTAGGATGAGAGGATGCTGCTAGCTCAGCTCCATCCTGGTGCCCACTGCAGAACTGGTCCCAGGTTCTGGGCTTTGCCTGCTGGATTTTCATCTGAATCTCTGGACCAGGTCTCAGTGCTCAATTTGCCCCTTGCTGCTGGGACCACGTGCCTGCTTTATTTCTGCCAGGTCTGTGGTGCTTATGTCAGTGCAACTCGTTTATAAAGAGCAAGGTGCTGCTTCGGTGCCGCTTAGGTGGTGTTTGTTTTTCTACCCATTCTTTAAGAAAGAGTTTGTGGCACTGCCTTCAGCTTCTGGTTTGTACCTGGTGTTGGGCAGCAGCAATCAAAAGATTATAAATCTGTATAAAATAATTCCGTATATTGGCAATTAAAAAAACCTTTGAGCAATGATTAATTTGGAATGAACATTGTAAACTTTCTTTTGTGAAACTTTCTTTTTGAAAATTTCATTGTAAATTTTCTTTTGTGCCTGGTACAGTGGCGATAGTGCTAACTTTTAATGCCATTTAATTTCATCCGAGGGAAAAAATAATACAAAGAAGGAATCCTTTCAAATAAAAATTTTATTTCTGGAGGTGTTGAAATGTGCCAGTTTGATGGGTTGGGATTTAGCAGAAAATAGGAATAACAACCCACTAGGTCAGCAATATCAACATGCATTTGTGATATATTGTCATCCTGAAAGATTTTTCTTTTTCCATAAAAAGCAGTGCGGGGAAAAAATCCACATAGGTCTACTCACATGATCTCCCAAAGCTATTAGTGGATATGCTTATAGATAAACAAGAAACAAAACATCCTGAAAGCAGTGGGAGAAATAAATAGATTTTCTGGAACGGAGAGTGTGAGAGTGAGGGGAGTAATGAGGCAGATGTGTATGAGTTTGCAAACTGTTTTTTGCATTACAGGATGTCACTTATTTAGTTTGAAAAAACATGTTTTTACGGTGTTATTCTCTGCCTTTCAGAGTTCTCATGCACTGGAAGCCAGCTCTGACTTCTGTGTCAATGGGCACTTGGGGACTCCAAGCCCTGAGTAATTTGAATGTCAAATACTGTTACTAAGTCACTGGAAATCACTTTTTTTTTTTCTTTTTTCTTCACAAAATTAATTTGTTTTACTCCAAGATGCCCAGAGCAATCATTTATATTATAAAGCTGCAAGTGGCAGGAGGACATCTAAAAATAGCACGTTCTAAAAGCTCCAATGCAGACACTGGAGGCGAGGTTTTTCCCTTATTCATATTCTGCATTGTTATTTAATCTAAAAACCCCCAAAAAGGTCAAATGTGGGAAGTCGTGTGTTGTACAGCTGTACAGACCATGATCTTGTCACTTGTGTCAAGTTAATCGATCTCAAAGAGATACTGGGCCAGATCTTGCCAAGTTCTGTAAATTGCTGTGCTGGGTCAAAGTCTTACCGGGCAAACTGCTGTTAAATCCCAGACTGGTTGGGGTTGGAAGGGACTCCCAGTTCCACCCCCTGCCATGGGCAGGGACACCTTCCACTATCCCAGGGTGCTCCAAGCCCCATCCAGCCTGGCCTTGGATACTTCCATGGGTCCAGGGGCAGCCACAGCTTCCCTGGGCACCTGTGCCAGGGCCTCCCCACCCTCACAGGGGAGAATTCCCTCCCAGTATCCTATCTAAACTACCCTTCTTTCAGTTTAAAACCATTTCCTCTTGTCTTGTCACTGCAGGCCCTTGTCCAAAGCCCCTCTTGAGCTCTCTTGGAGCCCATTTAGGTGATGGAAGGGGTCCTAAAGCTGCTAAATTGGGATGTTGATATTTTTATCTGTGAAAATGCACAAGTTGCTCATGTGCTAGCTTGGGCTGAGTTGTCTGGGCCTGCAGAAACATCTGTGCTATGGGATTCTCTGCATCCAGCAGATCACTCTGGGCTCCCTCTGTTCTCCAGGTGAGCCGGATGTGCTCAGAGTGCCATGGGCTGCAGCCTCCTGCAGGTGTCTGTCCCAGATCCTCTGGGCTGCTCTGCCCTGGCCTTCTCACTCTGTCTGCAAAAAGAAAACTGCCAGTCCGTGCTGTTGGCATCTTCCAGGGCAGGAACACCCCTCGGTGGTTGCCCACAGCAGGCTGGGAAGGGTTTGTTTCTAAAGGTTCAGGGTCCTTGCATTTCTGCCAGAGTTTGGAGGTGGGATGAGCTTTGGCCTTAAACTGAAACTTGGCCCCAGACCTCTGGTTTTGGCTGGCTTGAGGGCTTGTCCCCAGTTCGCTGAGATCTCTTCCCAAGCTTTTGGGAAATGTGGCCCAAGCAGATTATGAGGAGGTGTGGAGGTGTGCCTAATTCCTGACCCACCTGCCTTGGCTTTCCTTCCACAAATGACTTCTGTTACAGAACTTAACAAATCTAGTTAAGTAGTTGAGCCTCTTCTACCACCTGGAAATTTCATTCATAAGGGAAAGAATTTGACCTTTTGTCTCTCGTTCTGGACTTCAGCATCCCATGTCCTCCTCGGCCACGCTTTGTTATGGCCATGTAAAGCAGTACCAAAAGGCTGGCCAGACTTCACTCCCTTCATGCCACACTTCCTTTATAAGCCTGGATTATGCTTTTGTCCAGGACAGTTTGCCTTACCCTAAAATCCTGGCAGTCTAGAGGAGAGGAAAATCAGATTAAGCGTTCCTGATAGCGGGAGAGCCAAGAGCCGGTGCGAGGAGCGGCTTCCGCTCGCAGCAGACGCCGCTGCCAGTCTGGCAGCTGGACACCAGCATCCCGAGCTGGCCTGGCCTCATGTGATCTCATCCCCCTCCGACTGCTCCAGCACGTGCCCGGGAGGCTGGGCTGGCACCGAGGGCTGGGAACCCCGGCAAAAGCAGAGGTCATGGAGGAGGTGTTTAACAAATGTTCAGCTGTAGCAGCCAGGCCGCTGTAAGAATCGCACGGTTGTGTTTTAGGGCTGCCACTCACCTGCTTTGAGCTACATGTGACTTTTGGGGAGTTAAACGCTGTCTGTGGAGCAGGGGAGCTGGGAATAGCCTCTGAATGGGGTCAAGTGCTTTCCCTACAAGGTGCAACATGCAGATTGCTGTGGCCTTGCCTGCAGCTGTGAATGAGCCACTGCTGTAGGCAGACCAGACTCACAGGACATCCTGAGCTGGAAGGGGCCTACGAGGATCATCAAGTCCAACCCTGACAGGGTACCCCAACAATCTCACCCTGTGCATGAGAGTTGTCCAGATTCTCCCTGAGCTCTGGCAGCCTTGGGGCTGTAACCTTTCCCCAGATTGAGCTGCTGAGGCCGCATTTGATGATCTTCAGTGGAAGAGTCCCAGTGGTGGTGGAGGAAGGGGATTTGCCTGGTCAGTGTGGTGGAGCTGGAGATCCAACTGTCAGGATCAGGTTGGGATCCTGGAGTCAGTCTGAGAGCAGCACAGGGAACTTTATGAAATGCTGAGCACTTTAAGGAAATCCTCTTCTTGGAATCTCTTGATGCCAGCATGAGTCATGTCCCTTCTTCCAGGCAAGGGATCGGCAGCAGTAGGAAGGAAAGGAGGGAACTTTGCAGTAGATGGGAAATAGAATTAGGACATGGAGTGTGGGAGTGTGAAGGGGAGACCATCCCACCACTGCCACCCTTTGGGTGGTGTCCACCCTCCAGCCCCAAAGGGACGAAGGAACAATTCAGCCAAACTCCACTTTGCTACCCAAGCTCTCTGGGCTTGGCACAGGGTGAACCACTTGGTTTCTAACGTAAGGGATTTTCCTTTGACTGAACCTTGGAGAAAAGGTTTATACAGGTTACTGGGCCATTCTGACCTTTTGCCTGCTTTATCAAAGACCAGAGAAAAGATCCTGTTGTTTATTTTATGTGGGGCCAGAGACTGACTGGCCATGCATGGTCATGGCTTCGACAAAAGCCAAAGTCCCAGCTAAAACAATAAATTAATTTTGACAGCTCAGGTACATATTGCTCTTCTCATTCAATAGCCAGTTCAGTCACTTTTCCATTTCTATCAATGGCAAAGTGAGGCTTTGAGTTTGGCAAGTCGTGATGCTGTGACTGAGCGCGAGGCACTGGGGCATAGCACCTCCATCCTGCAGCAGGACAGGGCCAGGCTGTGGAGCAGGTCTAGGAAGGCTTTGCATGGTTGGTCACATGGATTTAAGCTGCAGAATACAGTAAAATTGCATTGATAAATTTTAATTCATAATTTGATGAATTCTAATATGTTATTCTCTCTGGGGGCAGGGGGGAAATGTTTCTTGTGAGCTTTGGATGCCTTGGCGGTACTTTGCACGCACTCTGTTCTCCCCCTGTCGAGACTTGGTGCAAAAAACTACTGTTTCCATTATTCCTTTCTGGTTAATCTTCAAATGATATTTTTAACAGTGCACAAGATTTTCCTGTTTCCCTTTGTATTTCCCTGAAGTTCTATTACCACTGCAAGCATGTAAAACACTCAGCAGGCAGAGTCACTGCTGTGACTCAGTTCCTGCTCCTTGCACAGTTCATTCTCTTCATTCCCACTTCTCTCCAGGTATTCATTGGTACCTGTGGGCTGTCTCATCAGTCCCAGCTGATGATAATTTAGTCTTTTTGCCATATCTTGTCATCCTTTTGTGTTCCTGAAGGCGATCATCATACTTATCTGGCAGGTTTTTCCTTTTCTTCAGGGGTTCCCCCAGCTGTGTCACCCATCTCTCCTCCAAATCCAAAGGCTGAAAACGAGGAGCATCTCTTCATTTACTGGCTGATGTGTCCCTAATTTCCCAGGCTGGCCAGGGGACATGACCAATCACTTCAAGTGTTTTGTTATCACAGGCCATATGTTTTTTCCTTTTCATGGGATAATGGTAGTAAATATCCCAAAGTTTTGCTTTAATTCTCTCCTAGATGGGATGATTTCTTGGCTGATCCTCTGAGATGAGTTACTGGGAATGTTTTATACTGGGATGTGCTGCGGATGTGGCTGCCAGTGGCTTGATGTGTCTCTCAGCAATGGAGATACAGACAGCACCATCATTTCTGCCTGTGATGTCTGGTGGTGGGTTTGTTCTCGTGCTTGTTGTGCCTTTGGCTGCTTGTTTGTTGTGGCCCCTGTGTTTTCATGTTCTGATTCTGGGTTATCATGTAGCTGTGGAGACCCCCACTGCGCTCTGCCTGTCGTTGTTGTGGCTTCCTGCTAACCAGTGTTTGCTGTGGGGGATAATATGTGGTGATGTTTTTCGGCTTGTTCCTTTGCTCTGGCTGCTTGATGTTTGCATTGTAGCCATAGATTTCCGTGGTAAAATGAAGAACAAACAAGCTTTCCCTTTCTAGTCATTTGTGAAACTCAAACATGATCTGGTTCAGCACGACCACGAAAACTTGGAGATCAAACCGAGTAAATTGAAAGTGTCCCACAACACAGAAATTCCCTCCTTCTGCCTTTCCCTGTTGTCTCTCCACAACCAGATTCCTGCTGCCAATTCCAAGCAGAAGGGAAGTTTGCCCACTGCTGAGAAAGCTGCTTGTGATCCCACTGAGTGGGGTGGGACAGTGGTGATGGACTAGTACCTGAGCAGAATTACTTATGTTTGATAGTAGAAGTTTAGTAGGCTCTAAAATGTGAATTCATGTCTTTTGTCAGCCTTATGACTCCATAAATCCATTATTTTTATCATAAAAGAAAAACGTCAGTGTCCTTGGAAATGAAGAGGAGAGGTGAAAGCAGTGGTATGTGTTTTCATGCAAACGTTTTCATGCAAAGAAAAAATGCGGTTTTTGAAAGGCTCGGTTTTGGTGATTTGCTTATGAGCTCCATTCCGCTCCTCTTGTTTCCCCCACGGCTCCAGTGCCAAACGTCTCCCTTTACCTGTACGGATTAAAGCAGAGGGGTTCAGGATTTTATGAACCCAGCATTTTTCCCTAAAGATAAACCCACTTGGATAATCAGGATAGGAAAACGTAGCTGCGAGGTACTTAAAATGAGACGTCTGAAAGCTCCTTGAGAAACCTTTTCCCCAAGTCTTTTCTTCTTACGAGAGCCAGAAAGCCCCCCTTTCCCTGCGCCAGCCACGATCAACAACGCTGAAACTCAGACAGTTGTAATCAGCCCTAATAGGAGCAGAACAGCCAAGTGCCACGCGTTATTATGCCTCAGCCCCTGTAGTGCCGGTATCCGGAACCTCACTTGTGCTGGGATAACAGTAAACAGATGTCGGGGCACTGGTTGCAATACCGAGTTACCCTTTCAAAATCCAGCTTGCCCCACGGATTTTTGAAGTTCTTGTTAAGGCCCCTTCTTACTGAATGCTTTTTCTTTCTCTCTCTTTCCTTCTTTTCTGCAGGGTTATTTTATTTTTTGCAGGATCAGCTCCCTTGGCTGATTCACCATGTGGCTCCATAAATAGTTGGATTGGCATAATTGAGGGGTGAACCGGATTTGGGAGTGAGTGGCTGGTGATTGAAGAAGGAGGGGGAGTGTGATGGGATAAGCTGGGCTTACCATTGAGAGAAATGTTTGTGGAACCACGGCTTTTCCACAAGGAGCCACAAGTCTACTGGAGAAGCGGAGAAATGCTCCGACCACTGGAGGAGTGAAACTGCTCCCCGGGCCAGATGCTGATATCATTGCTCTGAGAGTTTTGGCTCTGGCCCCGGCCTCGTGCAGACGTGTGTACCCATCCCTCAGCACACTGAGCTCTTCAGTGGGATTGGACACGGGAGTCTGTAGGGTGACACTGCTCTAAATATCTTTGACACCAAGGCAAAGAACTCCATCGGCTGCTGTGGAGCTGAGTTGGCTCTAAAAGTCACGTTAAATACCTGCCTAAAGTGTTACGGAATTGGGACATTACACCAAACCCAAATCTGGTGATTTTGACGAGAAACAATCATTTTGTCTGTGATGGGGTCACACAGATGTTTGCTCTGTTGGATGCTCCAACAAAAGAAGGAAGGAGAAAAAAGAGAGGAGGAATCAGGGGTGGCAACACAGATTTTAGATTGTTTTCAACTGGTTGTGAGGGACAACCTCAAGGATTGGGTTTCCCATAACATCCAGCCCTGTGTGTCCTTTGGCAGCTGCCCTGGACTTGCTTCTGAATTCCCACTGCTCCCCTCATGCTGTTCTTGCTGCCAAAGAGTGAGCCCAGTAAGTTATAGACTCACAGAATGGTTTGAGTTGGGATGGACCCCAAAGATCATCGTGTTCCAATCCCCCTGCTGGGAGCAGGACAGCTTCCACTAAATCAGGTTGTTCAGAGCCCCATCCAGCTTTGAATGCTGCCAGGGATGGGGCATCTGCCACCTCTCTGGGCAACCTGAATCAGCTGATACTGGGAAAAATGAGCCCAGCAGCAAAGAAGAAAAGTTTTCCTTGCTGTTCTGATCCATTCTAGACTTTCATTACTGCCAATTCTTATCCTGAAGGGAGCAAGGGATTATAGTCAGATTAGCAGGAAGGTGAGCAGGCAGTGGTGAGCTCCTCCCCAGCTGGGGGAGGTTACAGGAGTGTGCTGTGGGTGAAGGAGGATGAGTGACTCGTCCAGCAGCCAGCCTGCCAACACTTGGCTTTTGGCAGCTTCGATTCAGTGCTGTCATCAGCTCTGCCCACTGCTTTGCAGACAGCCCAAAATGCGGTAGTTTGGAGGTGTAGCATTTTTAATCATGTTTCTAGGAAAATCATGACCACAGAGTGGCTTTCAACAGAGGGGTGTGAGCAAAGAGAAAGCATTTTGTTGGGTTCCAGAGGCATTGTTGATGGGCCTTCTCTGGAGAGGGTGGGCCAAGGTTCCTGTACTAGGGCTCTCTCCCCTTTTCCCCTGGCTGTGAGTCCACAGGGAGAAGCCGGGATGTGCGTGTGGATGTGGGCAGCGAGGCATTCCTGGGGTATGTGCAGAATTCCTGAGAATGACCGCAGCACTTTGCTGAACAGCTATCAGAAGGCTTCTCACCCTTCCTCGAGGGAGGATGCTGTACTTCCAAAAAAAGCCTCCCAGTGGATGTAACGATGTTCATCCGGTTCTGTTGTGACCGTTGCTTTTCCTGTGGCTGTTTTGCTCCTCATTATCTCCCTGGGAAGAGGTTGTTCTCTTGAGCAGCAGTATCCCAACCCCGGTTTGGTTCCTGCAGTGTCCATATTTCGTGGGACTGTTTCTTATTTAGCAGCCGCCTTTGCAGGGGTGTGAGGATGCTCCACGCCGTGCCAGCGATGTCAGAAGGGCTTTGCCCCCTGGTCTGGAGCTGCAGAAAATGTGTAAGAGATTTCCTTGCTGCTAACAGGCATTGTGTTTGCCTTCCTCTTTGATGGGGGGAGAGATTTGGGGAAAGAAGTTAAAGAACCAAAAAAGGCCTTCCAGTGGGACGTTGGGGTGGGGATGTTCCTGCCTGTGTTCCCACATTGTTCCCAGCCTTCTGCTGGAGTCCAGCTGTTTGACACAGGCCTCCAAAATGTGAGGGAGATCCCCTGATGAGTGACACACACGATGGCAACTCACTGCCTGTGCCCACAAGGCCACAGCCATCGGGTGTGTGCTGGGGAAAAGGGGGCTGGCCTCACCCAGCAGCATGAGTTGGACCCTGGCCTGCTGCAGGGCTGGACCCAGACCCATCCGTGGCCCTGAGGGTTTGTAGAAAGGCTTTCACTTCTTGGCAGCCCTCTGAGAATTGTTTGCTGATGTGTAGCTAGCTGAAAGTGCCACTGAGGGCAGGCAGGTAGCCCAGTGTCCCGGGGATTCTGGAGAGAAGACGAAGGGAACGCCAGGTTCCTGGGAGCTGGGAGTGGAGGAGCCTCCAGCAGCAGCAGAGAGCCTTTGCTGCTAATGCTTCCAGGGAGGGAGCTTGAGGAAATGCTCGGGTAGGAATAAGTAGAGCTGGCAACAAATGTGCATTTCATTTTATGAACATTTCATGGTGAAACTTAAAACTTCCACAAAATTTGGGGGACTGGATAGCTCAGGGGATTAGTAATGGGATACAGAGCCTTTCATCTCACCAGTGCCTTTTCAACTGCAGCTCAAGTCAATACCAGTGACTGAAAGTTGTTACCATCTGATGGCTTATGTGCAATGAGTTGATGGTCTCAGTGCATTTCCTGGCAGTCAGGTATCTGTGGCTGACGCACACAAACAGCCCAGAGAGCCTGGCTGCTCGCCAGCCCCGTTGGCAGCCTCTGCCCACGGCTGGATGGGTCTAAGAGTGAAATATCCCATTTGCTTTTAGCTGGGGGCTCTATCAGGTGCTGTGCTGGCACGTGCAGCGTGTGAGAAATGCCAGGTGGGGAAGCAGTGGGTTTATGTAGGCATCTTCCATCTGTGCTGTGGTCCACCAGGAATACTGCTTTGTTGCAAGGACCTCCTCCTCGGATGCTTACCCCTCAGCAAAGCTGTGATGTACAGGAAATTTATGTTTTGCCAACAGAGGGAAGACATTATGGCACAGGGCTTTGTGTTTAAAATAATGTCACTGCTTTTCTGCCCCTCCCCAAAGTGGTTCTAAGTGGAACACGCAGCACATTTTAACAAGCATTTGTTTATTAATGCATCTGGGATGTGACTCTAGCACAGAGCTGCCCCGTCATCTCCATTTCCAGCTGGGAAAACTGAGGTAGGGAAAAACCAAATGAAGGAGCAGCTCTTCCAAGATAAAAAATTCAGGAGTTTGTGGGTGCTGACCCTGTGCCAGGTCCAGTAATGGATTTAGATAATCGGGGAGCTCTCTGCTTCTCCCTCAAGATATCTGCCCTCACTCCTTCCGTTGTGGATCTAAAAGGCTGTTGCTTCAGGGACGTGTCCTTTCCCATTTTATACTCTAGGGACCTCGTGGTTAGGACATAGTTTGGAACAAGGAGACTCCTAACGAAGGTGTTTAGGTGTAGATTTTGTTGCTTCTCTTCCAAGTTGTGGTGATGGGATGAAGAACCGGTGAAGGTGTGATTAATCCTCTGGTTAATAACCAGTTACCAGCCCTGGGGCTGGTTGTGGCGAGTCTCCCTCAACACCTGCAGCAATCCATGGAGGATCCAGCCCCTGCTGGGGCGTGAGCATCCCTGAGTTACCCCGTGCTTTGGGGAGTTCCCTCCTCCAACAGGAGGATCCCCTGGCTTTGGGAATGGTCTGGTGGGAGCTGTTCCCTACAGGAATCTCTGCACCCGAGTGGCAGTGGGTGGGATGAGTGTCCTGTGACCCTCTGGCCTTTCCACGCTCACACCGAGCCAGGCGCAAGCAGGTCGTGGGCAAACAAATGATGTCATCTCCCAGTGGCGTTGTTTTTAAGCACTTTGTATATATTACTTGTCCCTATGTATCTCTGGGCTTTTTTTTCTCCCCCTCCCGCTGCCTCTCAATCACCCTCAGAGCTTTTTTTTTTTTCTTTTGGTGCAAACCAACATCTGTAGATTTGCTCTTGACAAAAATAAAGCCATCCATCTCCTCTGCCCTGCCATTATCTCATGTAAGCTCAGGAAAACGGGCTGGTCAAGGTTTACAGTAGCTGTGGTGCCTGCAGTGGGAAAGGCACTTATCTGTGAGGAGGGTTCACAGTTCTCAGGAATGCATCCTTTCCTCAGACCGAGGGGGTGGCTTTTGTTTATCCTCTGGCACACAATGAAATGATGGGAAAACATGCTTGGATGCACTGCAGTAGTAAGGTGGGGCACAGCAGTGGTTAAAAATGGAACAGAGCCTTTGATCCCCGGCCAGAGCAGATGACTCCCAGAGTTTGGGCTCTAGGATGGACGTCATGTTCTTTCTCTCCATCTCGGTGTACAGATGGAAGAGTTCCCCTCCTACCTTGTGAGGGGAATTAATTCTCCCAGGCAGGCTTGGGGGAGAGAGGAATTACAAGTGTGGCTGGAAGGAAGGAAGTGGTTTGGGGTGCCTGGCTCAGGTGGGTGCTGGAGGAGGGGGTACAAGTCCGAGCCTTCCCAACAGCCTGTGGCTCCATGCAGCACATCCCAAGATCCCAAATTCCATGGCAAAGAGCAGCTGAGCCTCTGGGCTGCTGTGTTGGTGGGGGCTGCAGGGGCTGGCGGGGCCAAGCAGTGAGTCATGATGGCGGCTGGCTTTTGGGGCAATGTTTTTCCTGTTAATCTCCCCCACCATCTCCCCCCAAAAACACAATGGAAACTCCATAATCCAGGAGATGGCCTGGGGCATACCACAACTCCAGAGGGTCCTCTCGTGGGGCTCCGAGCCCTCCCCAGATCTCCCAGCAGCCAGACCAGGTAGTAAATAACCACACGAGTCCGAAAGATCGAAGGGGCGTGATAGAAGGATTACGTGCCTGCGCTTAGTCCTGCTCTATCCCGGATCTGGAGCGGGACGCTCAAAGGCGCTGGAGCGCTGACTCCTCGGAGCCAGAGTATATCATCTGTTAAGTCTCTGGCACGCCAGACTCACTTTAGAGTGAGCAAATTGAAGGTCATCTCTCAGAACCTGGTTAATGCCAGATGCCAAAGTAGACAGAGAGGGAAGCGGAGGGATGATGGATACTCAGATGTACAGATCAATGTATGGCTCAAGGCGCGTTTGTTTCTGCCCTGGTTCGGTTTCTGTAGCTGAGGTATATTGTTTTTATTATTTATAGTGCTGGGGGAGGAATCCCGTGTGTTTGAATTTATTTGCTGTGCTGTGTGGCTGATTTGGAACGCGTCCTGTTGCGGGGTTTTTGTTATTCTTTTGCTAAGGAGCTCGCCAATCATTTGGCACTGACTACAGAAAAAATAAAAGAAAAAAAGAAAAAAAACCCTCCAGATTCCATTTAACCATTTACCTTTTCAGCACTTGGCCACTGTGCACATATTGGAAATGGTCGAGGGAACCTGTCTGGCCTTGATTCAAGAGGTCTTGGGTGGAATTTTAGCACATGCCTGAGGCTGACAGCGCCGTGCCAGCCGTGGACACGGCGAGGGTGGCTCCGGCGGCAGCGCCGCTCCGGAGATGGAGCGCGGCAGCTGCTCCGCAGCAGCACGGCAGCCTGGGCCAGCAGGGAAAGAGGATCCATTGCATTGCAAGTCAGCTCTCAACTCGCTTCAGGGCTTGGACGTGAATCATTCATTCCACTGGGGAGATGACTGAGGACTCTGGGCAAAAAAGAACAAACCCGTTGGAGAGCTGCAGAGGAACGTGCAGGGGATGCGAGTGGGGACTTGGACCTGAGGACTTGGGCAGCTCAGAGGCATCCTTCAGGTGCTTAACCAGGAGCCTTGCTGCTCCCTCCTTCAGGTGCTTAACCAGGAGCCTTGCTGTTCCCTTTTTCTTGAGCAGCTCAGGGTTCTGAACTGGTTTTCTCCTTGCCTTAGTGTGTTTTTTGTATCTCTGGCTGGCAGAAGAGACCTGTAACAATACTCTGGGGCTTTGCTTCTGAACTGAGCCAGAGTTTCCCTGCGTGGAGCCAGCTGCATGTCTGCAGAGGAGTGGGAAGTCCCAGAGGAGGGAGGGCAGTGTGAATTCCCTGTTTGGGGTACCACATGCAGTCAGAGCTGCTTCTGTGGGCCTCTGAACATGGCTTGGGGCAGTCTCAGTGCAGATGCTGACATGGTGAGTGTCCCTTTGGTCACAAGGCTGAGCCTCAGTCAAGAGACTGGAGCACAACACATGCAAGTGTAGGGCTAGAGAAGGAAACTTGCCTCTTCTGCACAAGACTTTCAAAAATATCAGGACTCTGGAGGCACTGAACACTGAGTCCCATGGTTCTGGGCAGAAGATAAAGGTCGTCTTTAAGCCTCAGAGCCCCTCAGCAATTCAGTTCTCCAGTGAATTTCTCTTCTGTGGTGCCCTGTTAGGGATTTCCCCAGTCACATCTTTCTGCAACTGGAACTAACAGCTCAGGCTGTGCAGCCAAAAGCCAAATGGAACACATGTCCTCAGAGCACAGGGGATAGTTCTGGCCTCTTACGTGTTCAAAAGCAGTTTAAATGGATCACCGAGGCCAGGAAACCCAACCTGCATAGCCTGGAAGTTTGGCATTGTAAGTTGGCTGAGGCAGCATTAATTCAGCTGCTTTGCTCTCCCTTGGCATGAACTCCACTTGTTTTCCTTGTGATGTGCAAACCTTGACACTTGGCTACGCCTGACTTTTCATCTGTACTGAACTTGAGACCTAAACACAAACACTTTGGCTGAGTGGACACTTCAGGAGAAATCTGAGCTGGTGGAATTGCCCACCTTAGTGTCATTTCTGACTCTTCACTTGGACTTGGGGGATTTGTTTCTCACTGCTGGGCATTTGGGGAAGAGATACTGCTGCTGGTCCCTTCCTTGTGTCTTCTCGTCTCGTTTCCAGAACATTGGAGGCAGAGGAAGTGCACAAATGCTGGGTTTTAAAAATGTGCAGCATTGCCCTTCCTAATGAGTTTTAAGATGTGTGACTGTCAACATCAACATGTATAATCTAAATTATTTTCTCAATCTGACTATTGGAATTGCAGAAAATTCCTACTGATTTCCATGCAGGCTGGTACAAGGAGACAAAGGATTCCCCTGAATCACTCCAGACTCCTTGGCTAGGAGCCAGCTTTGCACCCTGTATTGTTTTGGGGTGACCCTCCAAGGTGTATTCACATTTCTGTGGCCAAATTCAGCACAATATTGTGGGTTTGTTGAGCATGTTCCCAGTAAAACTGGTCCAACCTTTCTTCTCCCTCTGCTCTGTGTAACAGGTTACACTGAAAAGGAAAACCGGATTTTAGCTAAAATCAAAACATTTTCCAAGAGTGTCAGCTTCAACTAAATTTCCCAGCAGCTGACATTGGCATGACTTCCTTTGGCTTTCAATGTTTTGTTTGCATAACATCAAAAGGCTCTTGTTGCAGTGGACTGGGGTCTTGTCATTTCAGCAGCACCATTTCACTTCATCCTGGTTTCTCTGTTACTGTACGTTCTTTGGTGTTACAGTGAGCAAAGGAGTTGGTGACCCCACCTTTAGAGGGAAGGGATGATGCCTCTTCCAGAAGGAATTCAGAGACCATGGCTTTGGAGGGGAGGGGAGGGCTTCCCCCAGCCGTGACTTAGAGGAAGGAACTTGGGGCAGGAACTTTATGATCTTTGGTGTTCAGCACCAAACTGTGACCGAGTTGTTGTCGTTATGGCGGGGCTGTGGTTCTACTAGAATGGCAAAGATGTGGTTTTCTTCCTAAAGAAAATCTCTGGGACTTTCTGCTGTGTGGAAAACTTCAAAATCTTGGCTGGGTTTTCTTCAAACGGGAATCTGAAGTGAGTTTAGTCACATTGGAGGTTGTGACAAGGGTTGAAAACCCAGACCTGCTCCTCAGGAAAGCCACCTTGGATTGCAGCCAATGGTGGTCTTTGGGGGTTTGAACCCACAGAAGTCTATGAGACTTGAAATATGTCCTCAAGGTTTTGAGGGGCGCAGCTCCCCCAGCTTTGGTGCTGCTGAGTGTCTCCTGTTTTTTCATCCCAACGCTTCATTTCAAGGGGTTTATTTAAATAATATTTGTTTAAATGCATGAAGTTTCCCTGGAAGGGTAAAGAAGGATCCTTCCCCTGTGTCCTTGATGGGGAAGAAAGGCAAACGGAGCTGTGAAGAACAGGTGAAGGTTCCTTACACTGACACGAGATGAGTTTTAGTTGCTCACTCTTTGGCTTCCAGGTCCATCAGTGTTTCCAAACCAAACCCCAGAGGATGATTTTTCTCATTTACGAGGCTGAATTGCTTGTCTGTGTTCCTGAATTTGCTGCTTTTGTTTGGTTCTCAGCAGGTGCCTGTAGTAAAACCACAGACCTATGAATGAAAGCACAGACAGTTCTTTGGAGACACTTTATCTCCCTTGTCGGTGCTGGTGGGGAAGGTAAAGGGATTTATCTTTTTCAGATAAATTCTCCTGCTTTTTTTCCTGGCTTTGGTTACAACCTCTTCTCAGGGCTGTGGGCCATTAAGCAGGGCATGCTGCTTCCCTTGTGCCTGCATTCAAGGCTTGGCTTTACCCAATCCAAAGATATATGATTGTATTTTGAATGAAAATTACATCTGAAACCAGTTTTATCAGTTTCCTGGAAGATGACAGGGAGAAAATATGTGAAAAATGTCTTTTCACCTCTGTTGGGATTCTTTTCTTTGTCCTTTGTCACCCATTGCATCAAGCCTCCTTATCATTTGACCATGAGAAAATGTTTTCACCCAGTAAGAGAGGCCAAACCCTCATGGGTTCATTAAGAGGTGAGTGGTGTGACTGGAGATCCCTGATCTGGATATGTGGCAGCATCAGCTCCGGGACCCGCCCTTTGGCCTGGCTTTCATTTGCTTGGTGGTGATGGTTTGGGGCAGGGAGACAGAGACACATAACCCAGGTCTGCTTGCAGGTAACTGAGAGGAGCAGCTGGTGCCATTCCCAGCTCCCCATTTCCCCACCCCTTGGACAGGAGAGAGCAGCAGGACTCTCCTCAGCTGCACTGGGGCTCGCAGTGTGAAGGAATGAGGGGGTATTTGACAGCCCCCAACTCTCTTGCACAGAAACAGGGCAAGAAACCTTCTCACTTTCAGTGACGTCCCCTCTAGGCAATATATTTTTCCCGTTTCTCCCAGTGGATGCAGCTTTACTATCTGTGTAACAACATATTAGTTAGGTCACTTCACAGCTATGAGGCCGTGGTGCGGATTCCCTCTCTTCTAGGAATTCTGCCGATGAATCAACACTCAGGGCCGGAGTTTGATGTCTTTATTCACACTTAATGCTCGTACTTGGCCGCAGAAGTAATCCTGTGGAATCCAATGGGACTAACTGTGGAGTTGGATACCATTAAATCTTCGGCCTTTTAACAGGAGTAATGGGTTACGGCCAGATTTGTGAATAAAACTGAAATGCAGTCCTGGCTTTCTGAGGGGTTAGGGAGGAGTACAGGACTAAAATGTTCCTGATGAAACCTAGACTCATGTGAAAATTCCCTGCTAGCTGGCTTTGTTGTAAAGCTTTGGATGTGATCCTCTGGGGAAGGGCAGTCAGACCCACCTGGCCTCACTTCTCACAGGGACCACTGGAGCTGGGAAAAAATTGCATCCCAGGGTGGGGGGGGTTGTTAGTTTCATTTGTTCACTATTGTTGTAATTAAGATGTTTCAGAACATAATTAATTGTCTTTCTGAAGTAATAGCTTTTCAGTGCTGGACATGACAGGGTGTTCTGTCTCATACAGAGTACCACGGGCTGTGGAAGATGCAGTTATGGGATATGCAATCCTGCTCTCTGGGAAGGAGTTTGGGATCTGATGAGGATGCTGTTGATTTGTAGGAAAGCATTGCCCTGGTCTCCACTCAGATTCTAGGTGGATTTGCTGGAGTGGTCTGAACCTGAAGTGATGTGCAGACTTTAGCTTGGCTTTCTTGGAGGGTAAGGGAAGTGAGTACCATTAACCTAATTTTCCCATGTGGGAAGAAAAAAGAAGTATTTGAAAAAGCAGCAGTGCTGTCATTGGTCTCAACACTACCTTGGTGATGTGGTGCTTGATGAACTTCAGACGTGACACCGATTGGTTTGGGTTGGATATTGGGAAGAAATTGTTCCCTGTGAGGGTGGGGAGGCCCTGGCACAGGGTGCCCACAGAAGCTGTGGATCCCTGGAAGTGTCTGAGGCCAGGTTGGATGGGCCTGGGATAGTGGAAGTGTCTCATGGCAGAGAGTGGCACTGAATGGGCTTTAAGGTCCATCCCAATCCAAACCATTCCATGATTCTATAAACTTTAAAAAAAGGAAAAAAAGGAAAACATTCCTGTGCTTTAGTGTTATTTAAGAAACACGAAATCAGCAGAGTTGTGGATCCCAAATCTTCATTCAGTGAACTCTTGGGAGTCAACCTCAGCTGCAGGGCTGAGCCCCAGCTGTGGAGGGGACAGTGCCACTTCCTGAGCAGTGACAAGATCCTGCCAGGAGCGGGGGGCAGCTCCTGGGGCGTGGCACAGCCCTTTGGCATGTGCCCCAGAGGAGAACCCCCAGCAAAGGCACTCCGGTGCAGCTGCACAGCATTACCCTGCAGGGGAGGAGGGTGGGGAAATGAGGAACAGGCACACATCCTCCCTCGGACAGGGCTTGGTTTACGCTGCCCCACTGAGGGTTGGTTTTCTTTTAAACCAGATTGGGTGGTGGCAATGGGGGACATGAAAACATGACCAGGCTCTGTGGCTCCTGGTGCTGCTGGTCCCCTGGCCCGAACTCCTGCAAGGACCCAACAAGGAAGATTTGACGTGTCTCTTTCTTCAGCCTCTGCCTCTCCCCCCTCCACTCCCTTCCCCTCCCAAGGTGCTTTTAACCCCTTTGGTTAATGTGAAATTAAGATAATGAGTCAAAGAGGAGAGGACTGGGAAGGGGGTAGCTGGGGGAAGAAGGAAAGAAAAGAAAATAGAAAAAAGAGAGATTCTCCTGACAGATAATTAGGGAGATTGGTTTACCAGCCAGGGACTAATGCTGGCTTCCCAGCTCAAACAGTCCCTTGTGACTCATTTTGTGACTTTAATTTCTATGGGGTTCCTAAGCAGGTGCCCTCTGACAGGTAGTCAATAGGGGGCTTCTGGCTGAGCACCAGTGCCTCTCTGGAGAGGTCAGAGGGAGAGGTCACAGAGTGGGGCCTGCAAGGTTGGCAGGTCAGGAGCCATCACGGTGACAGATGATCCTAAACGTGTCCCTTCTCCCGGGCTGTCCCTGCCGAGTGGCAGCGCCGGCGTCCCTCGGGACCGGCCCCCCCTCTGCTCAGGGACATCCCTGTTCCCTCTGCCCGCACCTCTCAACTGCTCTTCATTAGTCAGAGGGGCTGTTCACAGCCATGATCCGATGGGGAGAGGGTGCTGTCTCCATACCTCTCAACTGGTCCTCATTAGGTAGAACAGTCCCCTTTTGTCCTGCATGAAGCCCCCTTTGTTTCTGAGCCGCAGCGGGGCTGCAAGAGCAGAACCTGATACAAAACAATGCAGCATTATTTAGCCAGAGCCTAAAGTCAAGGAGGGAGCAGCATTTCGGGAAGCTCTGGCTGCTGTAGCGTGTGTGAACACCCATGGATTCTTGCTGTGCATCCGTCTGTCCTTCCTGCTCCGAGCTTGGTTCCTCTTGGAGTTTCTAGCTGGCGTTCACACCATCTGCCACCAGCCCGTGTTGCAGGACCCCTCTGAGAATGTATTTCTAAGGTGCTGTAGCTACAAGGAGCTGCTTTTACTCTGCTCCATGTTCTGGGGGGACTCAGCACTCCCCCCTTTCCTGGACAGGTTTCCAAGGGGTCCCCTGTCCTGGCAGCGTTTCCCTGCTTGGCAGAGGAATGCGAGACCATTCTGCTTTGCTTCCACCCCTCCCAGGCTGCCTCCCTGCTGCCAGCAGCTGAGGTTGTGTTGGCTGAAGCCAGATTAGTCATTCTGTCTGCGATTTCTTTCATGTTGAGGATAACGATGACCAAAAAAGAAATTAATTTTCTTTACAATTGGATTTCTGCTCTTCTCTGAAGAGCTGATGCCTTTTTAAAAAGCAGCATCTCTCACCTCTGCGTTGGTGGCTGCAATGCTGCTGCAAAGTAGGATCACCACAGGAGTGCCTGCTAGGTTATGAATCAGGTGGCAGAATTAAATGCTTACATGCCTGGAGTGCCAAGGTCGGGTCCCTGATCCCATTAGCTACTTCTTTCGCCTCGAAACAGCTGGAGCAGAGCTGAGCATCAGCTGCAGAATACCTCATTTGAGTAGAAACTGCAGAAGCAAACTGGAAAAAAAATTATCCCAAATGTTGTGCTTTTGGGTCCCATCCTCTGCAAAAAAAGTGAGAGGGCTGGGATTAAACAGTCCTACCCAGAGAAAGAAAACAAAGCCTGACTCAAGAGCAATGGTGGAGCCAAAATTCTGCTTGCAATAAATAGTGTTTGCAAAATTAAGGTAATCTTTAAATTTTTTTTATTAAGAAAAGGAAACCCAATGTGCATCAAGCCCCAGCAGAGCTTTGAAGAGGCAGGAGTGAAGACAAGGAGCTCATTGTCTGTGTGCCAGTGATACAGAGAGAGGCACTCCTCTGTCCCATGCCAGAGCCTGAATATGAAAGTCCTCTATAAATCCAGCCTGATTTGAGAGTTTATTGGAGTGGGAAAACCAGGACAGCGGGATGGAGAAATAGGGCTTTGTGGCTTTCCTGGTACACCTCTTCCAAAGAGATCCTCCTGCATTTGGAGAAGGTTTTTGTGGCCTGTGGGGCCAGCGTTTACACCGACGTCTCTGCCAAGGCTGTTGCGTCACATCGGTCAGGATTTATTTCAATACAACCACAGGCGGCCTCACGCGTTGCACGCCGGCCACACCAGCATTTTGGCCACCTTGGGAAGCCCTTGCCTGGTGACCACTGAGTCCAAAGGATGCTGTGGGAACGGGAGCCACGGCCGTGGCACATGGCCTGTCGGGTGTTCGCAGCCCGTTGTACGCTGGAACCCTGTGCAACCCAAGGAGAGAAGCTGGTACCAACCTCCCGTGTGACTCGGGCAGCAGTGACACACGGGCTTGGGTGTCTCTGGCAGGCAGATGTTTCAGTGGCCAGCTAAGAATTTTCGGGAGCAGGGAGGGGGAGATGTTTTTGCTGTGGAAACCTCCAGCACCATTCGCCGGAGGGCTGGAAATTGTGCCAGGCGGCTGAGCAAGGGTCGTATGCAGCGGTTTGGTTGAGGCTGGTGCCTGCCTTTCGTTCCAGGCTCCCACCTTGCTCGTGGGTGGGACTTTTGGCTCATTGCACCTGCAGTGGAGCAGTCGCCTCCTTGAGAGGACCAGTCCACGTGGCAGACTGGGAGCTGTTTGTTCCGTGGATGCTGGGATGGGGCTGGGCACAGCACCAGGCTCCGGGGCTGCTCCCTGTTTACGGCTCTTCCAGTGAGCACAGGCCGTGGCTGGGTGGGACTTGCAGTCCTGCAGTTGAGGGTTTTGTGTTTTGTTTCAAACCGTAAACATAACACAATTGTGTTTATGTAACGCAGTTCTGTGAGATGCTGCAAGCGGGTTTTAAATAGAATAAGGGTTAAATTTAGCCTCCTTTTTTTTTTTTTTTCCTCCCATTGATTTTGCAGAGATAGATTTGTGTTTAAAAGACTTCTCACCCTGGAGTTTACCGGACTCCGTGCTGCATGATCTCATTGCTAGGATCTCACTCTTTCTCCACCCTTCCCTCCCGTTGTTTGCTATTCTGACTAAAGATGAGACAGAAAAAGTTAAACAAACTTTTTTTAAGACAGGGAACGCATCATCCTATGTGTTTATGCAATATTAAACACAACAAGATCATTATCTGGAGACACTGAAGACCGGATTCCCTTTGGATATAAATGAGTAAAGTTCCCATCAAGTACATGATTTACACCAGCGCGGGCTTTGGCGCCAGGGTGTATAAAGATGAGCAAGGGAAAAAAAATTCAGCTATGCAGAGTTGGACTTCTGAAGCATTTCTTATAAGTCTCCAATTAGCAACTGGAAAAAATGATTGGGAGAAGGAAAACAAGTAGGCTGCACATCATCAGAAGAGCAGACTTTGAAATTATGAACGTATTTTGTATTTTTAAACCTTACTTGGTTCTTTTCCAGTAAGCAGCAAAGGGTTAGGCCCAATGAGAGGGTCTGAATTTCCCCACTTCTCAGAGGTCAACACTTGTTATTTACACCCCTAGTATGAGCTGAAATGATATCAGTGATGCAGAGGGGTTTGCAGATTGGGCTGGCTTTGACATACGGCATGTTAGGAGCAGCTTTTCTCCGGCTCCAGCCTCTCCCAAGGTTATTTTGAGGTTTCTGTTGTGATTCACACATCCTGGGATCTCTGCAGTAAATTGGAATTTTGTGCTTGGAGGCAAATCCTTGGGTCAGCTAAGCTAGTAAACAACACTTCATGTTTCCAGGGCTCTCAAATAGCAGCATTCCCTCAAAAGTCTTCGATACAAAGTGATTTTAGGTTTACTAACAACATTTCTGAGGAAGAAATTCATAATCCACCCAAGCCAGAGCAGGATCCTGGCTCAGGCCTGTTACTGTCCAGCTGCTTCCATGCTGCTGCTTCCATCCTGCTAGGACACCAGAAATACTGGGTTTTATTCTCCTAGGATGGAAAAATATTACCTGGCTTTTGGAGGAAAAAATGACTGGTGAGCCAAATTCTTTGGTCGTATCTTATTCATGGTCTTTATGCAGCCTGGAAGGGTCTTCCAGTTTGTCACTGGTTCTTCACTCACATTTGTGACAAAGTACAAGTCTGAATTTCTTCTAGCTCTAACAAGGATTGGCATCTGTCCGGGGAGCTGGAATAGGCAACAGGCAAAAGTAGGTTTGGGGTTTTTCTCTACTATGGATCCAGGACTCAGAACAATCTGCACTCCCTGAGGACCTCTCTGTTACCTCGCTGTTCCTTCAGGAGAGAATTGCCAAGGTTTCCTGGCAGCAGACATTTGATGCACAAGGGAAATCTGGATAATTTCCCCCACTGGGAGATGTGGATGGAGCAGTTGTCTCCCAGTTGGTGTGAGGTTTAAACTGGTGAACAGAGTGGCACTCGGAACATTCTCCTGCCTTACTGGGGACACACCACACGTACGTGATGTTTATTGGTTCCGAGCTCGGCCCACGCTGGGTTTGAAGCCCGGGTTTATTTTTGAAGGTGGGACGATGCTATGGTTGAATGGCACATAATTCAGTGCCCATTTTTGCCAGTGGGACTGTCTGTGGTCTCTTCTGTTGCTCCTTTCCAGGGCTCCCTAACTCCAAGCTAACTGGGTGCTGGCTCCAGGCTTTCTATTTTAATGCTGTTTGATGATAATCATCATTCCCGCAGGATGAATGGTTGAGAACAAAGACAGGAAACGTCCCCCTGATTAGATAGAGGCAGGAGAGCCATTGGAGGAAAAAAACAAATGACAAAAGTGACAAATGAGGGTCCTGTAACTTCTGCCATCCTCTTGGGGCATGTGGAAGGGCCTGGAAGGAGACATGAATAAGACTTATTTACTGGCTTGGAAAACCATGCCTTGGAAGTCTTCAGGTTTCATCTCCATCTGCAAACAAAGGCCAGAGGAGAGATAAGGCCAGGCAGCTCCCAGGGCTGGGCTGTTTTGGGGCCATGGAATCCCTCCTTCATTCCAGTCAGGTCAAAACTAATCATCATTGCCGCTTAAGAGGGAAAGAGGCACCGCTCGGATGTAGGTTTAGGTGATGAGCAGGGTACAGACTACACCTGCAGTGTGTTCAGGACACAGACCTGAGCCCCAGCTGGCGGCTGACCTTGTTTCACAGCAACTTGTGTCGATGCCATGCCCGGGCTCAGCTTGGTGTGTTCTGGGGAATCACTGGAAAAGCGAAACGGGCCTCAGCAGCCACACCAAATGCGGTGCTGCAGGGCAGAAGGGTGTGTGGCATTTCATCCATGGGGAAATGTGTCTTTTACAGTATTAAATATCAAATAGTATCAGAATCCTTAAAGGGCTTGCAAGTGTCTTGCTGCAAGGACAGGATGGTTCTGCAGGAGCTGGGCTTTGGGTGTCAATCCAGAGAAAGGAAAGCACATGGAGCTTGGAGCAGGTCGTGTTCAACCCTGTGTTCTGTTCAGGGCCCAGAGATGCCATTAGTGTCCAATTTTACCTTTTTTTCAAGTACAGAGGTGCTTTTTAAACTAATCAAGTGCAACCTAGCATGTCTCGGGGGGAAAGATCAACAAAAGTAAACTCTTTGACTTCAGAATATTTTCATCAGAAATTGTCATCAGAATATTTTAGCTTCTTAAAAATGGAGAGGTTTTAGTTTTCAGTGGTTGAAAACTGAGTGGGAGCTGGAAGTACAGGGGAGCTGGTTCTGATTAGCCCCAAATCCCAACATGCTGTCGTGCATTTTGGGTTTATTTTTGTTTGTTAAGCTTTGTTTCAATTAATTCTGCTTAGTGCTCATGTTTAGAGCATGGCCTTGGGTTTGTTTATGAACCTTGTGCAGTGGGGGGATGAGCAGAGTCTGGGCATCCCTGAGAAACCCCCAAACTGGGGAACTTGGACTAGAGGGGGCTCTGAGATGCCCAAGGAGTCTGACATTTCCATGACTTGGAGAAAACCTTTAAAAGGTTTTCTGAGGCTGAATGAAACATAAAGGCCCAAGTCTTCTCTGTTTTGACTGTAAAAGAGGCAAAAACCTGATCTGGAGAACAGCTCCAGGGCTGGTATTTTTAGTGGTTCTTCCCCCAACCTTGGCAGCTTGTCCTGCTCCTTACCAGACCCTTTGTATTAAGGGTTACTGTGTTCTCAGTGCTGTCTAGGTTTGAAGCCAATAGAAATCTCCTGAAAGGAAATGGAAATAGAAATATTCTGATTTGAATACCTTTAACTTAAGCTCTGGGATGAAGTTTATTTTCTAATGCTACAAGATTTTTGTTGACGGTGTGTCTGAAAGTGAGGGTGACTTTTTAGATGTATTCATACAAACACAACTCTTCCCTCTGTGTTTAGTGATAATTTATAACTACTCTTTAAGACCTCAGCTGTGAAATAAATTAGGGACATGCCTGGAAAATACTGGATTGGCTTAAATGTGTTGCGGAGTCATTTTAGTTTCTTTTATCCTGCATTTTTAAATTAAAGAAATGTGATGATTTAAGGCGTTTGATCTCCGAATGTTGCAATTTTTACTAGCATTTGTTTCCAGTTGTGTGTTTTCCCAGTAATCAGCTTATGGAACCTTTCACCCCCAGTCTCCTCCCCCAGGGTCACGTGCCTTGCTCAGGTCCAGCCATCTGGCTCTTCTCTCCCACCACTGAGCAAATGGGGGTCACTTTTTTTCTGGAGAGAAAGAAGAGGAAATGCTGCTGCAGCCATTGCTCCTTGGCAGCTCTGTTGGGTGGCCTCAGCAGGGTCAAGGACTTAGGAACTGCAGTGTGACCTCCTGGTCCCTTTCTAGGTAGGATATTCCAGCCTGGGAATGAGATGTACAGAGTCATTGGAAGTTCTGCCAAGCAAGTCAACCTAATGCATGATTTCACTTCTGAATCAGATATTCTTCCCTTCCCCCTCCTTTGGGAGGGTCTAGTGAATCAAGATGTGCCTTGAAAACCACTCATTTCAAAATCAGGCAGATCTGCCTTTTCCCATCCTGGGACCAGTTCAGGCTCTGTTTGAAGTCCCTCATGTTCACAGGCAGCAGCCCAACAGTTGGCCTAGAGCAACACTGAAGGCAGAGCTGGTCTGACTTCAGATCTTGCAAAGATCACTGAAGTTCAGAAATCCCTAAGAATTTATTCTTACCCTTTATTTCCAGTAGAAACGCTTCCAGAAGCGTTTCTGTGTCAGTCCCATTGCCTTGTACCTTTGTCTGTGTACTCTCTGTGGGTTCCCCTAGCCCACACTCCTTCAGCTGCTCGGACGTGCCAAAGCTGTGAGGATTCCGCTCTCCCCGGAGCGCTGTCCGGTCAGCTCTGGTGCATCCCACACGAGCTCCCACCTCAGCAAAGTGCCATTCCCTGTGCTACAAGGGGAAAGCTGTAATTTGGTTTAACCAGCTGCAGCTCCAGGGCTTGGGCTGCTCTCCCAAAGTTCAGCCTATGGTTCTGACCTTAAATAGGCTCTGTAACAAGTCGTTCCAGCCTCTGTGTGCCTTGTTAACTGTTTCCATGTTTTTGACAGATGGCTTGGTGTACCTCACAGTGAAGCCAACTTCCTGTTGAACAAACAATGAGGAAAGAGGAGGGAGGAAGAATGGGGTGTGGGAGAGAACACAGGATGATGCCATTTATATTTTATTTATGCAAGTGGTGGTTTTATTTTTTTTAGTTTTAAATCTTGGGTATGCAGAGGACTGAGAATTTGGGGAGAAATGGAACTTTGAGGCTTCATTTATGAGGAGTCTTCAAGGTTTTCAAACTTCCCTCCAAATACTGAGACTTGTCATTACTCCTGTTTGTACTGGTACCATGGGGAGTAGTGGTTCAATGAGTGGAGTTACTGTCTTGTAAGTCTTTTCTGAAGCACAGTCCATCCCTCCCTGGCAGTGATGTTCCTTTTTGAGAAGCTTTCAGGATTCAGGCTGTACAAGGCTTTGCTTTCAAGTTTCTATGCTTGTCTGAAATGCCAGAAGCCATCACCAGGCTTCATCTCCCAGTGAATTACTTTGCTAAGTGACCCCTTATTTTGTGACCCCATGGTCCAGCACAATCTTTAACTGTCCTACACAAGATTTTGGTGGTATTTCTTTTTGGTCAGAGCACAGGATTGTGAGTTGGACTTAGGTCTGGCAGGATGAGCTTGGAGAAGCCAGGGCAGAGTCTTGTCTATCTGTAATATGAACAGGAATATTCGACTGCTTTTGCCAAATATTTTTAAGTTCTAGTGACAGAGAAATCTTGGAAGGCTCTCCAGATAGCAGAGAGTGTCTGTTACTCTGGTGGCTCAGTCCTGTAGAGAAGTACTGGTGCCACTGACAGAGCAAGAATTCCACATCAACCACAGAGTGGGACCCAAGTGGTGGTAACTTGCTTGATGGATGGCTTGAGAAGCAGCACAGCTTCCTGTCTGTTCAAGTCCCCATTGGCCACGACTCCTGCCCAGCCCCTCCCTAGCAGCACACAGTGATTCCCGGGGTTTCTGATGGCTGGGTTTGGAGCTGTCTCTGCTGTCCCCTCTGAACAAGGGCTGCTCTTGCAGGATTTCAGCCCTGGCTGGCACTTGCCATGCCTGGTCAGTGTGATCGATTTTGCTGCACACAGAGTTCAGCTGACCCCAGCTCCTCAAAGAAAAGCTGACTCTGCTCTGTGCCTCACTCTGTGCCTTGCTCTGCTCTCTGTCTGCTGTGACCCAGCTCTTCCACTCACCTCTGAGTCTGCTCTTCTGTCTTGAAACCATATGCTAATTTAATATCTTTCTCTCCTTCTTCTATATTTCTGCATCCCTCACTATGGTGGTCTCATCCTTGTTTACGATGGAGTTCTCCCTGTGCAAGGTGTGGCTGATGGAAGTGAATTCCTCTCAAAATCCCTGGGATTTTGTCACCATAGAACAAAACACCAGATTTTGCCCTTGAATCTGTGTAGATCCTTGTCAGCTCCTCAGCACAGTCTGATGACACAGGAAAGCAGAGCTGGCGATAGTTCCGATTCCAAAACCCCTCTGCTTCCTTCTTTGCTGTTTAGTAGCTCCAGGGACCTGCACCTGGATGATCCCTTCTGAGATGTGGCGAGGGTCTGCTGGACCAGGCCACCCAGCTCTGGCCAGAGGCTCTTGGACAGTAATGTCCTGCCAGAATATCAGATCAATATCCTGCCAGAAAACCCATCCTGAATTGCTCCTGACCACCTTACTCTGAGGCTGTGCCCCAAACCAGGGTATATCAGTGTATCTTAGGGTATTTCCCCCCAAAAAGCTGGCAGTTCCAAGCCTGAGAAACATCCTCCAGTCCTGCAGAGGCATTTTCAGGGATCCCAAGTGGTTCCCTGTCCCTGAAATAGCACAGCCTGTTAAACGCTCCCAGCTGAAGGAAACCCACACTCAGTGGCAGGAGGTTTGGGAGGCACCACTGTGCCAAGTCCCCTTTGCAATCCATCATTCCCCTTTCCACAAGTTTCCCAGGCAATGGGAATGTTTTTCCACCCTTCCCTGCTAGTAATGAAGTAAAGTATAAAGTGAGTTTTTTATAAAGATGTTTAAAGGAGCTTTTGCCCCGGCCTGGCCTGGAAGAGCTGAGGTCATTCCCAGTGCACATTAGAGAATATGTGGAGGGTCTTTGGAGCTTTCTTCCAGGGAAACAGCTAATAAAGCTGCCTGTGTTTGTTGTTCATGCCAAGACACATTCCAGCATCTGATTATTTTATGTCATTACTTTAATGTGGAAAGAAAGAGTGAAGCATGGATTTTTCCAGGTGGATTGGCCCATTTGGGGGAGGTCACAGCTTAGGGTGGGTGTGTTGGATTAAAACTGACCCGAACTACTCTGTCAGAAATAAACTTTGTGCAACTGAACTTCAAATTTTAGTGTCACTGAAGTCGAGTAAGGAAGAGTATGGCAGCAGAACCAGCAGCTCCCATTTGGAGGCGTTTGCAGATTTGATGTGGAATTGAAAAAGGAAAGAAAAAGAGACAATAGTGTTGTAATTGCTTAAGTGGCTCGAACTGCAAAGGAAATGTTCAAAATTCATGTAAAAGACCTCCCTGTAGCCAAATGTAGCACAGAAGGTACCAAAGAGGAATTTTTCTCCCTCAGAAATTCTGTAGCTTGAGGAAGGCATTGATCCCTGTTGGAATAAAATGCTAAACTTCCCATGTCCCACAGGCCTACTTAAAAAATGGATTTAATGTTACCAAGACGCTTTGTCAAGGGGATTAGTCACTTGAACTCTTTTACTGTGGTAAATAATGCAGAAATCTAGCAAACATTCTGACATTTCTAGGAAAAAAAGTCATCAAAATCAATACTACTCTTTAGCTCTTTGCTTTTTTAAGGTAATTACCCTGTTTCAACCCTTTTAAACCAGCTGTGCTCTGTCTGAGGTCTTGGTCTTTGGATATGTGACCAGTCTGTACTCGTGGGAATAGGGAATAATGATTTTGTGAAACTGGATACATGAGTATGGACCCTCTATAATCAGAAAAAGTCATAGATTCATGTTTTGTAGGTCTGGTTTAATTTTTCACTTTTGTGTCACTTCATTGGCATTTCTCTTAATTCTCCCCAACACAGCCAGAATTAGAAACAGGACATCTAAGTCTGGGAATTTGTGGCCAGCTTCTTATCTCCCATTGGTTTTCCACCACCGTAACTTCAATGACGGATCATCTTTTTTTGTTTAAATATTCTGGTGTGAGAGAAATGAAGACCAAAGGACTTGGGATAGTTTATGATGGGTTACTGGATATAAGTGGAAAATTAGAAGTGGTCCATATCCGGTCTATTCAACTCTGTTATCCATTTAATCATCGCAATTCCAGGCACTGTAAATTTCTAAATGTTATTTGGAAATGAAGTGGCTCGTTGCAACTGCTGTTGCTAATCCTTGTGCTGGCAGTAGCTCCCCTGCTGAAATGACATAATTTGTGACTTGCAGTGATCAGTGGTGGTGTAGGCAGGTTAAATCTAAAGCCCATTTTGCAATGGTTTTGCTCATTACCTTACGACACAGTTGTTAACTGCTGCATGTGGCTGTTCTGTTTGATGTTAGATGGTGAAGGGAAAATAAATATTTAAATCCTGTTTATGTGTGGTCCTGCCAAGCAGCTTGGAGATAGGACTGGTGTCCAGTCCTCCCAGCTGGAACTCCATGGCTTTGGGTTCTAACTGAACGTGGAAATTCTTGGGTTACGCTGTGTGCTGTGGGGTCTTTCCCACTTGTAAAGAGGATCCTAAAGAGAGGAGCCATTAATTTTCCAGGTCTGAGGATAGACAAGAATGAATAGGTCTCATTTTAAAGACACTAAGAAAAACTGGCCAAAGAAGATTGGCTGTTGCCAACAGCTGTCTAAGTCTGGTCTAAATTGTAATACAGGATTCCTGTCCACAAGTGGTCTGTGAGTAAGTTTTCATTGAAAATTCTTTGAGATCCTATATTCAGTGTTTCCTAAACTTCTGCTGGAGATACATTTCATGCTGCAGCAACTGCAGCTGTGAAGACTGTGGGCAGTGCTTGACAAGCTGGGTAAAATGGTCTCATGAGTAGGCAATATGTTCATGCAGATCAGCACATTTTCTGACTGGGTGTCTAAAAGGTGGATGAATTGGAATATATTGACTTCAGGGTTTGGTGGAATGTTGCAGGGATGAGCCCAAGGAGATATTGGATGTTTTGGATCCAGATGAAAACTTTAAAAGTGAAAATGCCATATTTGTTTCAATCCTGAAAAACTGGGTCTGGTATAGAAGGTAGATCCTTACTGGTCTGTGGTGAGGCTCAGGTGATTTAATCCCACTGCATTGGTACCTTCTTCTAAAACAGTATTTAGTACAGCTCTCATCCCTTATCCACATTTTTGTTCCGTTTGGATTTGTGGAAGTTTCTTATCCGAAGGAAAACATTCAGAGACTGAATGTAGATTTGAGAAGGGAGATGAAAAGCACTGGCAAGCCAGAAGAGAGATACCAGGTTGGTTGCTCAGCTTTCTTAATAAACTCAAGTTTAAACATGGCCTTGTTCCTTCATCCCAGCTTTTCCTTCTTGGCTTCAGCTGTGGAAGAAATAACAACAAAACTTTGTATTGTGATGGAGAATGTTGCTCACAATGCCACAGAATCACTGTGTTCACCCATCACAGGAACAACATGACATTGGTCTGGATCTTGGGTGGGCTCCAGGGGTTGAATATTGGCAAATTCTATGGATCTCTTTGGGTTTGGGGCTTTTTTTGGTTGGTCTCTCATGCAAAGAACTCAAGTCTCCAAAAAGGAAGTGTTCCCAGTGTCTCAGGAACAGCTTCACACCCATCCTCAAACTCTAAGGACTGTAGGGAATGTGCAGGGTGGACACAACAACGTGGGGCAGACATGAAAATCATGGATGACCTGCAATAATTTCTCTGCTGAGCAGGTAGGGATACACAAAGCAACGTGCCATGGATCTTGGAAACCCTTCCAAAGCTCCAGGCTTGAACGTGCCTCCAGGTATTTGTGAAATGTACTATGAATGTGCTGGAAAATATAGGACTTCTGGTTTCCTTCAAATTATTTCACTGGTATTTCCTTGAATTGCCCTGAATGTCTTGGAGAGTGGAGAAGAAAATTTGCACAACTTAACATTTCATGACTATTTAGCTTTTTGATAATGATTTTGGTAAAATAATGAGATTATTCAAAGCAATTACCTGCTCTTTTGTAACCTTGAGTCACTTCTGAGTAACATTTTGAACAGCAACAGTGGATTTTGCATCCTTCGTGTTTCTCCCAGAGCTCAGAATTCCTCTGCAGTGGCTGTTCTGCACTTACCCTGGGGACACAGGATGCTCTGCTTGCAGATCCATCTTTCACACAGTCCTAAAGCATGCTGGGGTGTGGGAACCAAAAGCCCAGGCTTCCTAGAAGCTGGGAGAATGAAGTGATTGATAATGCAGCAGATTTTCCACTGGAAGCCAAATGGTTTATTCCAGGATTTTGTTGAGAGCAGCACACCACTGAGGAACATCCCAGGATTTGTCCCATTTGGACTCTGAAGTTTTCTGCTGCAATTTCTGACCCGTTTGGGTCATGGTCCCCTGCTTTTGGTGAAGCTGCAGCAACGAGTGTGTCATGAAAAGAAAGCTCTTCCATCCACCCAGATCTGACCCACTTAAGTGTGTCCAGATGGACAGATGACCTCCAGAGGTCCCTTTCAGCCTAAATTATTCAGTGACTCCGTTTCCAGCATTCCAGAGGGAGTGTTAGGTGAAACTGGGACCATCCCATCTGGGGAGGAGGATAGAGTTATATCTGCAAGTCCTGTATCTTGACCCCATCCTCTGCCCCGGCCATCCATCACTGGGCACTGGTATTTTATTCTACCAGGATGTCAATCACCTTTTCAATTAGTGAGTGGGAGGGGAGAGTGTGGATGATAGCACCCAATCTTCCAGTTGATTTAGGATGAATCACACTTAAGAGGGCATCTGGGGTTAAAGAACACAGGATTCTGGACACATGTATAAATCAATAGACTTGAGGTTTGCATTATTCACCTTCTGGAGTATGAAGTGATATGACTCATTGGATCATAAAAGAGATCAAATAGCTTTGTTGCTAATAATTCTTTCCTTGACCCATTCCCTGGCACATTAGGTTTGTAAACAGAGTTTTAATGGCATCCCTTGGAAGTAATAACATCACGCCTTTATAGCACCTTGGCTGACTGTACCCTCCTGGCTGTAACTGTGCTTGGGTTTAAGCCTCAGCCATTTGTGGGAACTAATGTGCTCTCGTATCTTAAGTTTGCAGTTATTGCCTTTCTGCGATTGATCATCTCCAGTTACTCTGCCTCCCGCCCCTCGTCTTCCACAGATGACATTTGAACCCTCCCAAGAGCCCACAACTCAGCTTCTCCCAAATGATAAGCACACCCTGTAATATTCTGGTGCAGATAACATGCTTGAACTTCAGGGTGTTGTCAGTGTCTAATGAGCTCATGGCACCGTTTACTGTTTTATGGCTAAATCATGATTGTTCATTAACAAAAACAGCACTAGACCATGTGCCAGCTTCGCACAGAGGAAAAGGTAAAGCAGAGTTGTCTGATGGAGTGTGATAAGGATGTGGCACCTGTGGCAGCAGGCAGCACATTTCTTTCTGGCTCCTGTGCACATTCCATGCGGTGGCTCCCGTGGAGAAGCCTGGAGGGGAGGGAGAGCAGTGCAGGGCTCTGGTGTTGTGGCTTTACGGGTACATGGTGTCAAACAGCTCCCATCAGAGTTGTGCTCTGATGTAATGGTGCTTCTTGTCTTTCTGGGTGTCACCCGTGGCAGCCTGCTTTGAGTTGTTCCATGGAATTATTAATGTTGGGAAAGGCCTCTAACATCATCGAGTCCAACCCCTGAGCCAGCGCCACCGCCACCGTGTTCACCACTGAAACAATGTCCCCAGGTGCCACATCCACGTGTTTTCTCAACATAGAACCACAAAATGGTTTGGGGATGTTAAAGCTCACCCCATTCCACCCCCCGCTATGGGCAGGGACACATTCCACTATCCCAGGTTGCTCCAAGCCCCATCCAGCCTTGAACACTTCCAGGGATGGTCATGCCAGCACTTCCTTGGGCAGCTTCACTTGCCTCTGCCTGTGTCTGTCCTATTTGCTGCCTGTCACTGGGTGCTTCCTTGCACCACACCAGCTTTGCTCTGCCTGCCCAGGCTGCAGGACTTGCATACGGGGTTGGTGGTTCCTAGGACAGGAAATTACATTTTCAAGCAGTAGAAGTGGGAGAAAGAAGTTGCCAGTCTCCATTAGAGGGTCTGTCCTGTTGGAAGAGATGGAGATATATGGTCCAGGGAGAGGAGGGAAGTGGGGGAAAGGAAAGGAAAAAGGAAAGGAAAGGTTGAGAACTGTCAGTATAGAACTGTGCTGGTTTGTCACAGTCTCAGGTTCATCACGTATCTGAGCCTACAGCAAGTAAGAGACCTTTGTAGAGATAAAAACTGGAACAAAGTCTCAGAAGTTATCTAAGAACTGGGGTTTTTTTTGGTGGCTAATTTAATCATGGGCTGGTGGACACTCAGAAGCAGAAAACTGTATCTGATGGTCACTGAAGAGGAGTTTAAGTGCAAAAGAGTTGAAAATCTCTAATTATAGCACGAAGTCTTGCAGATATACAGACCAAGGAGTATAAGGAGAATGGTAAAGAAGGAAAACAATGTGAAGGATGAGGAGCGGGTGAGAATCTGGGAATATCGGGATTGTTCCACCTCATCTGAAGGACGTTCTGTATCAGTTTTCATGTTATCACTATTTTGGTCAGTTCCTATAGTTAATTCATAAATTCTTGCATTGACACCTAGCAAAAGACTGCTCAGGGACAGCATATGAATAGCTTTTGGACTGCCTTATATTTATATATGTTGGTTAAGCAAACTTACATGGATAAACAATAGGAATATAATGACCTTTTTATAGATATGGCTCCGTGCATGCACCAGAGCAGTCTGGTGTATTTATTTCAGCTTGTAAACCTTGCGTGGTTAGTACAGGATGTGTACTCTTCTGCATTTATAGTTGTTTAAAGGGAGGCTTTTGTGGTGGTGCTGTCATACAAGGAAACACCACCAGCCTGGGGCACACAAAGTATTAAGTGTCAAGGGGTGGATGTATTAAGCAAGAGGTTTAATTAAAATGCCATTATGATATCTTGTAGCTAAAGAGTATCTTTAGTTAAGAACTGAATACAGGAGCTGAATAACCCCATGAGATACCTTAAATGCTTTGGAGGGGAGTTGGATACCCAGTAGCCATGGGATTTTGGAGAATGGAGTATTTAACTCCTCTTAAAGTCTCTGGAGTGGTTAGTAGCAACCTGAAGGCTGAATTCATCCCTGGTCTTGTAAAATCGCTGCTTTTGGCTGGGAGTGGGCTTGGCTCAGGGAAGAAAAACTGCTCTCTGATGTGTCCTGGAAAGCAAACAGTAGGTTTGGGATGCACACTGTGCTCCTGGCAGCTCTGCTCTGGAGAAGTGTGGCTCACAGAGCAGCAATGAACAGCCCTTGCAGGACTTAGATGGGGAATTTTGCCGTAAATCTTCTAAAACTCTTGTAAAGCTGGAATGTTTCCCCTTGTCTTTTCTCTGCCCTTCCTTGTGAATATAAATCCCCAGTGTTTAGGGACACGCAACCCTCATGTCTGAGGACAGATGGTCAACTTGTTTTTTCTGAGGGATTTTCCCCCATGGCTGGTTTGTTCTGGAAGTAATGCCCAGCTCTTCCCAACTGCTGGACTCAGGCTCTTTCCGGAGGACTAACTGCGTATGGGGAAAACCAGGGCAGAGCAAAGTCGTTGAATTACCCAGGCCAGAAGTTGAGCATCAGGCTCTAGAGCCCACCTGGGTGTTAAGGGATGGTGATGTTCCCCCCAGGCAGCTCCTAGCTTGGGTCACCCTGCTCTGCTAAGGTTGCCTCTGGACCTCCTATGTAGGTGGATGCCCTGAAGCTGCTGTTTGTTCAGCCATCAGCACTTTAGTGCCTGGACAATTCCTGCTGAGAACATGCAGTCTTCATTTTATGAGTGTCTATCCTGCTCCGTGGTGTCTCTCCATGGCAGCAGTTTGTGCCTTCCCTCCTCTTCAGCTCCTCGTGTGCTGCTCCACAGCCAAGAGCAGGAAGGCCCATTCCAGTGTTATCAGCCTCTTCTTTTGTATCCTATGGAATGGGAGCAACTGCCAAGGCCACTTTGCCTCCCGAAGTTTAACAGATTGGCCCACATCTGATTTCTACCTCTGTGTTTACAGAAGGTGGAGGATGGAGGGGAAGGGGGGCTGCTGAGCAAGGGAAGAGGGCACAGAGAAAAAAGAAATTACTAACCCTCCATCAAAGAGCTGCTTTCCTACTTGTGGTTTCAAAATGCTTCCTCCTTCCCCAGCTATCCTGTAATCACTCTCCAACATTCACCAGAGCAGTGTTTACATCCAGCCCTATTACCGGCAGGGGAGACAGGAGAAATTAAGGGCTCCCATGCCCCATTATCTCCCCCTCTTCCCCCTCCTCTCCCCCTCCAACAGGCAGACATACTTCTCTCCTCTTACCCCTTTTCATCAAATGCCTCCAATTCATGAAGGAGTAAAAGCCCTTTAATGGGATTCTGAAGATCTAAAAATCCAGGTGGTTTGTTAAAAAAAAAAACAAAAAAAACAGAGGGAAATAAATAAAATAAAAAAAAAAACCTTGGAGGAAAAAACACCACCAGCTCACTCTTTTTGGCTTCTTTGTTCCTTTTCCACGTTGTCTTGAACCTTTTTCTCCTCCACAACTCTGCTTGGCAGCTGGGGTGAGCTGAAGTTTGACTTGGATGCCTGGTGAGACCACACAGAGCTCACCCTGGCTGGAATTAATTTCCGATGTACGGCTGAAGAATCCCATGCACACACACAAACACAGCGAGCCCTTGCATTTCCTTTTGATTTCCTTCTGGTGCTTCCTTCCCCAGATACCCTTTTTATCAGAAGCAGAACGAGCTGCAGTGCCAGCGCCGGGGCCAGAGGCTCTGCCCCAGCGTGGCAGCAGCGCCGGGGGAAGGCGGAGGCTCTTCAGATGTTGGGCAGGCAAAGAGATGTGTGAAAAATGGCCAGTGTTGGACAACAATAAATGGGGATTATGACTTTTTTTAACGAAGGGTAAAAAAGGATACTCATCTGGTACTGGCACTTGACGGGGACTTGAGGTCTGATTCCAATTCCTTGTTTAACCACAGATTTCCTCTAAATAATTCTCGTAATCTCTTGATTCCCTAGCTGAGGTCAGGGGCCCATTGTTCTACACCCTGTAACAACACAATGGGACACAGTTCCTGCCCCAAAGAGCTTACAGTGAAAACAATCAAAGAATGAAAAAGAAACCCAGGCTTGCCTGGAGTTACACCCTGGTGTTAAATTGAAGATTAGAACCAGACCTCCTGACTCTCTAGGTTTTGAGTCTTCTGCAATTGTAACATTTTTCTGGCTCCTATCTTGAGATTCACACTGCAGTGTTAAAGACCATCAAAATAGAAAATACGGAACCTCTTACCCCTCGGAGCGGAGGAGAAGGAGCTGTTTATGATGGACAGCTCTGCTCCTATAGCAAAGACAGCCTTGTTGATGCTTACTCAGTGTTACCAGCACACAGAGAGAGGTTGTGAAGTTTGGGAAGCTGGTTGGCCTTGGAGGTTCCCGGGTTTCCTATGAGCCAGGGTCATGGAGCAGAGCTGCAGTGGGCTGGCTGGCTGGTAAGGGATTGCAACAGGGCTGCATTGAAGTCCCTTCCTCAACGGGAAGGGAAATGGCCGTGGGCGTATGGGGACATTTAAGCGGAGAATATTCACTCCCACATGTAGGAGTTGTTGGAACAGCTCCGCGCCCGGAACTCTCTCCCCTCCCAGGGCAGGGACGTGCTGAATGCGTGGGGCGGCGCGCGCGAGTGAACTCGGCCCAAGTCCTCCAAGTGCTGGCAGCGCCGCGCTCCGCTGCGGGAATACTCGTGGCACCACAGTCCTGGAGAAAGGGGACGGGCTGGAATGGGCTTCTGGTTGTACTGGCAGTGCTCAGAGCACGATGTGGTCTCTGTGCCTGGAGGAGTAAAACTAAAGTAAAACTGAAGCCGGCTCGGCAAACACCACGCCGGTGTCGCTCGGCAAGGAGAGGATCTGGCCCTACGCGTTGCTGGAAACCTCGTGGTGTTATGGCTTTTTTAAAGTCTCAGCATCTGGAATGACCTGGTAATATGGAAAGTGATGATTTGTGTATGCTCAGCCATATATACGCTCCACATTTTCCTTGGTTTCCTAGACCCTTATTCCTACCTCCAGAGTCTTCCAGCAGCACTTATTCCTACCTCCAGAGTCTTCCAGCAGCACTCCTTGGGCTTTGGATACTGAGTATTATTAGTGGGGGAAAGCAGGAAAAAATATCCTGTTTTCCTTTTCCTATTTGACAGTTTATATGAAACTTTTAGTCACTCTAAGATCTTTGATTTCATCCAGTTTCAGTTTTTAGGCTTGTCAGAGAGATGCACACATGCACATCTAGATGAACATACTCTGCAGGATTCATTGCCCCTAACTTTGGGCATCAGAGATTTCCTCTCCATGTACAGAGATTACACCTTAAATGTACTTCGCATCTGCTCAAAGATCTACATTTTTGCCTGTATTTTATGGCCTAGGAAAATGGCTACTTCTAGGACCAGGTTCAACAGCTTTATTCCAGAGTTTCATTGGGCTGATAAGTTTCCTCTGACTGCAAAGTGAGTCGGTTGTTGCATAAAAAAAAATATCTCCAGCCTCCTGGGGCACTTGGGTGAATCACCAGAGGTGTGTGGTTCTGTCTGAGGGCACTCAGTGGTCCCATGTGGCCCTGTTGGATGTGCTGGCCTTGGCTCCAGATCCTGATCCTGGAGAAAGCTTGTGCTCAAGAACTTTATTAGGCACAGAGTTGCCACTAGCAGATTTGTTCCTTGGCACTTGGGCTGAGCTGTTGAATAAGACTTTATTCTTCAGACGTAGGGATGACAGGTTTGACCATACAATGAAATCAGCTTCTTCCTCCTGATACTCCTAAATTTATTTTCTTTGTTTCAGAAAAATGTGGGGAAATTACTGGATTTCCAAACATCTCTTCCAAAGGGAACTGCACTTTAGACCTCAATTTCTGTAGAAGTATTGGCAAAGGGTAAGAGGAAGAGCAGGAAAATGATTCTGCTCACATAAAATGCTCCAGAAGCAAGAGACAGGCATCAAAAACTGATAAGATTTAATGCAGAAGAAGTCTATTTGGCTTCTGGATTTTGAGATCTGGGGTGTACTTGGGTCACACTTTCAAGGTTTTCCTTGCACAGCAGCAAGGAAATTTGCTTCTTTTAACTTTATTCTTCTGTTGATGAGAGCTGAGACTCTGATGTAATTACTTGTTTCCTGGAGTTGGGGCCTTTAAGTAAATATCCAATATCCAGAGGCTTGTGCTGAAGTCAGGAGCTGGCCATTCTGTTTTGTTTTGGTTTATTTTATTTTAGAGAAGCTTCTATTCATGTACAAAACCTAGATAGCTTTGAAATAGCCATAGAAAGAGAATTAGCATTGGTATTTTTTAGTTCTACTAACAGCTACTCTAACAGCGGTTGAATTTCTTTTTTTTTTTTCCTGTGAGAATTTA
Source organism: Tichodroma muraria (assembly GCA_013390105.1). Classification (NCBI taxonomy): domain Eukaryota; kingdom Metazoa; phylum Chordata; class Aves; order Passeriformes; family Sittidae; genus Tichodroma; species Tichodroma muraria. The sequence goes on from WAAG01044063.1 coordinate 88,328, forward strand.
TTCTACTGGAAAAAATTTGGAACATAGCAAAATGTTTCTTTTTGGAGAAGTTGAAAAGCTTCCTCTTGACTTAATTCTGCCTTCCATTATAGTACACATTATTTATAGTATAAGGGATGAAAGAGCTGAGCTCCATTTGAAATGCTCAAGTGGAAATTAGATAGTTCTTAATAAAAAGAGGGATTTGGGGGAGAAGGTCACAACAAACTATTTTAATTAGTTTTCATCTCCCCCAAAGTTTGAGGGTTTGGGCTTTTCATGCCAATCACTTGAAATGTGGATATCTCAGAAATTTTTGCTGTACATTCGACTTTTGACCAGCCTTTTCTATTATTTCAGATGCAGATTATAATAGAAACATGATGATACAATTTGTTTAGTTATAAATATATTCCTTATTTTCTTGTCCTCTGCTTTTCAATTTTATTGGCGACCCATTTCAAAAGCAATTGTTGCAGGCCAATACCTTGATGCAACATTAATAAGAACAAAGAGGCTTAAATTATGGAAATAGCTGTCTGTGTGACACATTAGTAGTTTTACTCTCCATTTGGCAGATCTATTGTGGATAAAATTGTGTGTGAAGGGATGAAAGGGAAGAAACTTGGATAAGAGTGGTAGGATCTGCTCCAGGATAATGAAGAAGACAGACCCACACAGAGATTTATTTTATTTGCTTTTGGCAATTAGCATTAGCAATACTGTCTCTGAGAAGCTGAAACTGCCACAGATAATAATGGGATTGCCTTTGAGATGGTTTACCCAGCTCTCATAACCAGGGATTGAATTTGTGAGGGCTGTGGGGACTCAGCACCACCTCTGGAGGTGCTCTCATATGTGCTGCCAATCACACAAACTTTTAGGTATCCAACATAAGGAGCCCAGGGTGAGAAAAGTTGGCTTTAGAGCTGTCAGGTGAAAGCAGCCCTGCCCTGAGTGTTCTGGCCCTGCTGCTCAGTCTCCCCACCCTCCCAGGGAAGGATTCCTTCCCGATATCCCACCCATCCCTGCCCTCTGGCAGTGGAAGCCATTCCCTGTGTCCTGCCCCTCCATCCCTTGTCCCAAGTCCCTCTCCAGCTCTCCTGGAGCCCCTTTAGGCACTGGCAGGGGCTCTGAGGTCTCCCTGGAGCCTTCTCTTCTCCAGGTGAACACCCCCAGCTCTCCCAGCCTGGCTCCAGAGCAGAGGGGCTCCAGCCCTCAGGGCATCTCTGTGGCCTCCTCTGGACTCGCTCCAGAGGATTTGTCCTGCATTTGTCCTGAATACCTGTGGCTGTGTACAGCAGACTGTCCATTTACACCAGGGTTTCACATAAACATCAAGGCTTTGGTGTATTTCTTACCAGGGATCAGCTCAGACATGGCAGCTCAAACCCTTTGGGCTGTGCTGGTCCATCTCCTTCACCCAACTACACGATTCCCTCTGGTTCTGGCTTTGATCGGGGGTGCAGAACTGCTTCTGGTCTTCCTGAATGTCAGAAAAGTTCTTCTCTGATGCAAATGCCCCAGCTGTCAGTGAGCTGCCCTGACTTGACATAACGCAGATGACACAAGAGATGGGTCTGGGAGTAGAAGCAGTCCAGTGGTTGGTGTTTGGCCAGTGTGGCTGCTGTGAGCTGGCCTTGGCTCAGCCTGTGGCGGCTGCGCTGAAAAGCCCCAACACCAGGATGCTCATAAGGCATTTCAGCATTTCCACGGCCTTGCTAGCTGTCACAGTCCCGGTGACAAGATCAACAAGTATTTCTCGGTGCTTTTCCAGATGAAGGCGGTGAGGGGCAGGAGGTTAGCAGTGCCCAGAGCCACAGGACAGGTTGGGGGAGGAGCCGTGGGTTTCCCATCCCCGTGGCATCTCCTAAACACACTGCCCTGAAAGGCTGCCAAGGCGCCGGAGCCAGGAGGTGTCTCGATCCCCTGGGCCAAAACACAAGCTATTGGCTGACTTCAGAGCAGGAAACTCGAGGTGCAGCTTTGAGCTTGCTCAGTGGTGAAGTGCCACCAGCCAGCTCCTCATGGCCCTGGTGACAGAGAACCCCCAGGCAGTCACATTGTCACCGAAGGCTCTTGGCGGCGGCGTATGCGGCAGAAGCTGTGTCACCCATGCCTGGGAAGGTGCCTGTGTGGGAGTGTTGAGCAAGATCCTTAAGCTCAAGGGAATGTGAAATCCTTCCCCTTCCTGTCTGTATTTTCGTGTGTCTGGAAAGGAGAAGGGAGCTCGTGCTGTCTCCGGCCGCTCTCTCCTCGGGAAGGTTCGGGGAGCTGGGAGCCAGGGACTCGCGCGCCCTGTTCTGTCACAATGTCCCACCATCAACACCCTCTGATCTATGGTATCCTGAGAGTTTGCAGCTCTTGTGTGGAGATGGAGTATGAATAAGGGCCCCCCAGTGTATTGGGAATTGGGCCTGTGGGTCTCCCGTGTCAAGTGAGTCATAATGTATTAGATCCGAGGACTTCCCCCACGGGTGTTTAGTCTCAACAAACCCAGCTAATTCAGATTTAACTTAGCTCTTAATATGCTACATTGCTGAGTCTTCTAATTAATGCCACATGTTGCAGTCAGCTGTCATACTGAATAAATGTTTACAAAGCTATTAATGTACTGTATTTGTAAACCAGACCAGCTCCTTTTTGGAAATCATGTGGTATGTGTTTTCCCCTCAAAGATGAAAAAAGTTTTTTAGCAATAACAGATACTTTATTTTTGCAGCAACAGCCACTTCCCAGGAATTCATTACTAACTTTCTTGGGCTGCAGCCATTATCCCAGGGAAGGAGGTGGGGAAAAGTGCCGTCTTTTAAACAGAGACGCTGACCTGAGCCCTCTTGCCATGGTGGGACGAGGGGCTGGTAGGGATCTGGGATGCCCGTGCCGGAGGCAGAGTCCGTGCGTCTGTTGGTGGCTCTCCTGTCCCCAGCTGCTTGCTGCGATCCCTCCCCTCCCCTGCCACGTGAGCGGGGACACCCGGCCGCAGCCGAGGAGCAGGGACACAGCCGTGTCAAGCACTCTGCACGCCAGCTGCCTTCTGCTCGGGGGCCCGTGCGGGGCTGGGGACATGGGCTGGCCACCGCCATCCATCCACACGTGGCCAGCACTTGCCTGGCACAGGGATGGGGTGACGGGAGCAGTGGGATCCTGGGGGTTGGAGCTCCGACCTTGTTCTCAGAGCCACTCCCCACCAGCTTGCTCTGCACAAATTCATGTTTTTTGTTTTTCTGCGTTTGTTTGGTTGTGTCTTTAATTCCCTCCTGGGGCTCCAGGGAAACAGCTTTCTTCTGCTGGGATTCCTGCACTCCTGTTTCATCCCTAATCAGCTGCAGAAACCATAGGAGATGCCAAAGGACTTGAAAGCTTAGGGAGGATGAGGCTGGGATGCGTGCACTGCCACCAGCTCCTGTGTCCCACTAGCCAAGGCATCTAGCTCAGGGGTTTGGGGATGTGTTCTAGCTGAAGTCCATGACCCTCACAGAGCCTGTTGAGAAAGGTTTCACTCCAGCAATAATCAAGTAAATGAAAATGGTGTTTCCTCTGCTTTTAACCAGGTGAAATTTAGGCTAACATTATTTTGGAAGAATTAATAGTGAAGCCTTTACAGCTAAAGAGAAGCAAAGCAGTTAAGTGATTTCACTAGTGGAGCTCAGCCCTTTGCCCTCTTGCTCCACTGGCTCTGACTGACTTCCCTAACACAGGGATTAGCTCCAGATCTGGACATCTAAGCAAGGCAAATCCAACCTTCTAGTCGTTGTGGCTTGGTGACAAGCTCAGTGCACTTTCAGTAGAATGAGCCTAGAAAAGGAAAAAATATTCTTACTTAGGTACTTTATTCATTCTTTTCTCTCTGTATGTCCTGCAGCCCTCTAATGGTACTGTGCCTGCACGTGGACTGTGTTTTCCAGCCAAAAGGGAAGAGAGGGTTATTTCATCTGGAAAATGTTTGAGTACTTTATCAGGGAATGATGCTGCAGAAGTCAAGGACTGTGCCTTACAGCCTTCCTGCTTTATTTAGTGCCTGTTTATGGCTAAATATGGCTGAGAGAGTGGGAGATCTTTGGTTCCTTGGTGCTGGCAGCAGGTGGAAGGTCCTACTGCACCACAGAGCCATGTGCTCCACGAGGTGCCATAAGCACTGCAGGTGCCATCAGAAATCACCAAATAGCAGGACTAAATATCCCTCCCTGTAAGAACTATTCTAGGAAATGGCTTTTGTACTTTGCATGAGAGCCTACAGACATCTCCAAGGAGGTGGCCTTCATCCTCTCACATCCCCTTGGGTAGTATCTCCAGTCCGTGGGCTTTTTCTCCTCACCTGATGCTTGTCTCCCCCCTGCAGTGTGATTTCTGTTCTGTTCACCCCACAGGATCTCCCTGTCTCCCTCCTCAGCTGCTGCAGCCCAGAGCCGAGGGCTGTGTCTGCAGAGGGACACGTGGAGTGCAGGCCAAGTGCCACTGTCCCAGTGCAGGTGGGGGGACCTGCTGCTTCCCCCTGCCTGGGCTGGAAAGGAAAGAGCATTTGGGGTGGGAGATGGAGCACCCCGTGGCTGGGGCCGTGGCCAGGCTGTGGGTCACTCCTGCCTGCCAGGACCTTCCAGTCAGTTCAGACTCAGCTCCAGCTTGTGTGCGGTGAACCAAGAACTGAGATATTTTTGGTGTTGCCTCTCCCTAGGAGCAATACCCCTACTAGTGGAGTTAACACTGTGCCTGCGTGTTCCCTGTTACCTCCCGGCTTGCTGAGCCCCCAATAGAGGCCTCGAGGGGCTGCTGGTGACTGGTGGGGCACAGCCACCTCTCAGAGCCCCACACTTGCAGGGAGAAGGAAGCAAGGCAAGCTAAGCTGGCTTTTCATTTAGGATAATGGTTTCAAGCAAGATCCCTTCAGGACCATGTTTTGAGGGGCTGCCTCAGGCTGCAAACCTTAAAACATCCTGCTGAAGCCAAGCACACACCTGCTCTTACTGTGGAGCCACCTCTTCCATGTCTTTAATCCCCTTTTTCCCAGCCTGCCTCACCAGTGCAAAGTGTGCTCACAATGTTAAACTTCCCTCATTAGGCTGAACATTCCTCTTTTTAACCTCTTTAACCTGCAGCATTCCCATTGGGAGGACCCTGTCTCCATACTTCTCAACTGCTCTTAATTAGATTGGGCATTTCTTGCCTCCACTGTATATTTACAATTTAGGAACAGGAAAAAATACAGCCTGCACTTAAGGGCTTTCTTCCCTTCGTTCGCTTCCCGTGCTTGATATGTTGGACAGCAGGAGGTGGAAATTTTAAAGCCCAGAGGAGCAGAACTTGTCTGGGAGGACAATCCAGGGCGCTTTAGGTCAATCTTTAGGCAGGGCTGATTTCATATCTTGATGGATTTTTACATCAGCTCTCACTTTTTTTATTTCCATCGCCCTGTGTGCGCATGTGTCCCTGCACACAAACACACAACCCTATTGTCTGTATTCTGCTCTTCTGCTGCCATCAGCCTTTTATTATTGTTGATGTCTTTTCATTCCTGATGCCAAACTTGATTTGGAGATCGCAGTACTGAGGGTTTCATTTGGAGCACTGTAGATGGAAAACTGAAGTCCTAAGTGACTAGAGCCCTCGGCCAATCTAATTGTTATTGACATTTGTGTCTGATTGTTCATCAAGGGGGATTTGACTTGCGGGCCAAATCATTCTATTACCAAGGTTCCTTTCAGCCTTTTCTCTAACATAAAAAAAACACCCCCAGCCCAGTCAGCAGCAGCAGAATCAATGGCAATATCTGGGGATGTGAGAGGGGGGAGCGAAGCTGGAGGAGATCATGTACGTCCCGTTTGAAATGTGCGAGCAAAAGATCCGAGAGCCGGCGGTGTTGCCTTACAGGGGGAAAAAGGATCTCATTAACAGACTACCGTTTTCATGGCAAGGTGAAGGAGGCAGAGGAAGGAGGGGCTGGCAGGGCTAATTATATTAAGGTCATTTCACCTGTCAAAACTTTCCCTTTAGTGGTGTCCCTGGTGCCCTGGGATAACATCCAGATTTATCCTGAATGGTGTCTCTGTTCCTGCTTAGGAGCCTTGACTGGTGGGTCGTGAAGCAAGCTGCATGAAAGGAGCCCTGAAGGCACCCTTTTGCCTTCTTTTCACCTCCTGCTCTCCTTTGATTTTGCTTTTCCCCCCTCTTGAGTTTCAGGGTGGGTAATGACGAAGCCCTGCTGTGCCGCTTTCCCGGGGAAGCAGCGAGGCAGCTGGCACAGCAAACGCCCCGTGTGCAGCCAGGTTCCTGTCTCCCTGCATTTCCAACCCACTGACACCCTGCTGCAATGCCAGTTTATCCCCCTTGAAAGCTCTCCTCTGGAGCAGAGAGGGATGGAGTGAGGCTGATTTTGCTCATTAGACTAATGGTGGAACCTGGAACGATGCAGACGCAGGGATCAAAACAGAACCAAGGGAAATATTCTGTTTATTCATTTGAAAGAGGCAGAGGTGAAGGGCCGGCTGGTAAACCAGAGTGTCCTCATCCTAGTGATGAATCCTAGAATTACCTACCCTCCTTCAGGGGATTGTTCTGAGCCATTAAGTTATTTCATTTTCCAGGAGTTTGGGGAGCGGGTAATTTCTGCAGTTAATCTTTCTCTCAAGGTAGGTGGAAGCCGTGCAGATGGCCTCGCTTTGCTAATATTAGCAGGTAGAAATAATTTGGAGAAGGAGGCAATGGGAGGAACACAATAGGGTTCATTCAGGATCACACAGGTTTTACGTGTCACCACAGAAACAGCAGAAATTTCAGAGATCAAAGACTTCTCCACCAAAAGTTGCTACCTCAATGTTTTGGGTAGCTTGAGAGAGAACTGAGGACGAGGAGGAAGTGAACCTAATTCCCCTGGCCTTTGGCAAACAGCTCAGTGAGTCAGATTCATCCTGCTGAAGTTGCGTTGTTGGGGTTTGAGAGATGGATTTGGTTTAACATGCCCTGCCTTTGAAAGATGCTCAGGAGCAGCGGTGAGTCATGAGCAGCTGTGACGTGCAGCAGGATTTGATGAGTTTCCCTAAATCGGGACATATTTGGATCCTGGGATTGGGTTTCAAGTAGGAAAATACGCAGGACCACATAGTTGCTAATAGTACGTAGTTACTAGTAGTTTTTAATGAATTATTTCCTTTGAGAGAGAACGAGAGGCGTTGAGCTGTGGATGCAGAGTGGAAGTGCCTGGTGAGTGGTGCCATTAAGGTTGAACTGTTGGACATCTGCATTTTGCTCCATTGGAAGAGTTAAGTGGCCCCTAGTGTTAAAAAGAATTCCTGGGGGCAAAACCCTGCAGTTTATAGTTCTGAGGGTGTCAGGGAATTGTTCAAGCTGAGATGTAACTCTGTGTAACTATCTGTCACACCAACCCCTGCCGCTCCGGGCTCTTCCCATCATTTCCGACATATGAACAACCATGGTAGCAGCCTGTCCTCTGTTTCTGTCTGACTGTTTGGCCCAGTGCTGCTCTTCTACCCTCCTGTCTCCTGAGCCAGCTTGATTCAGCAGCAACATAACTAGCCTCATCTCTGACTCTCTAATTGCTTCTGGTGAAGTCTTCTGGGAGATAGTTCTCAATAAATGCCACTTTCTCCTTTATGGAGGCAGGCAGGGGTGTAAAGGTACTGTATGGTGCTTTGGCCTAAAATAAGGAGGAAAAAATACCCAAATGAGGAGAGTGCTGTGCATCCTCACTCCTTGAGGATGTGACTCTCCCCTTGGGACCCCAGACCAAGTTGCTATTTCAAAAGTCTTCCAGACCTATACAAAACTGGTTTCATCGTAGCATGGTTTGTAACCTGGACCTTGAGGAGGATGAATGAACAAGTGTAAATGCTATTGCTCTTTCAGGAAAGGACAAGCCAGAGTTTTGATCATATCAAGGGCAATGGGAAGCGAAAATATGTGCTGGGGCTGGCACTTGAGTATCCACCCTGAGTCTCACTCCTGCCAGGTGTTCCTGCCGTGGCTCCCAAGGCAGAGGCGCTTCCAGTGCAGTAACCTGAATCATTTTAAAGAGCAAAGCAGAGACAAAGCACCGCATTGTTGGCAGCAGAGGTTGAATAAGAAGACCTTTGGGAGCCCAGCCACTTCTCCCTTTAATCTGATCAGCAAGCAGCATTCTTGTAATTCCCTCCAGGTCACTCTGAATTCCTGCAGTTTCTCAGCCAGATTGAAGCCTTCCCCTCTGATATTAAATAATCTGCAGGCTTAGAAAAAACAACAGAGGAGGAGCAAGGCAAGGCTCAGTTTATATCAGAAACCAACAGGAAGCTGCTGCCACCTTCTCCCAACATCTCTGAGACTCAGGAATTTAAGCCTTACCTTGCACTGTGCACTCTGCTTTTAAAACACTTTGCAAGGTCATTCTGAGAGGATGTGTTGCATTTTTATCATAAACGGTGCCCTTATGATGTATCTGTAAACTTCAGTTGTTCCTGGCTTAATTCAGGTGAAGCAGCAGCTTCAGTGGTAACCCAGAGATGTGGGACTGCTCCTAAAGCTCATGAAAACAAGGTTGGCTTGGTTCAAATCTCACCTCTGTCGCTTTTTGGGGGCACAGTGGAGCCCACAGACACAGAATGAGGTAGAAAGATGAACCAAAAGAATTAAAACTACTTTTGTCCATTAGTGGGAAATAGTGATGTTGCCAGAAGTCCTTATTCCAGCTCCCCTAGGAAAGCACTTCATTCACTTCAGTGACTGCTAACTTCAGCTTAATGTTGAACTCTGAAGATGTTAAGTGATGCTGGAGAGATGAGACTATTTTGAGAAGTGAAGTGGTACTGTTTTTCTGAGGACTTGATTTAGAAAAGGAACAAATTTTCTTCCAAAATATACAAAAGAAATATACCTACCATAGAAATGCATAGCCTGAAGTCTCAAATGACATTAGGTCACTGCTTTCTTTTATCAATAACTTTGAAGTTTTGTCCCAGTTTTCTAATTTAGATTCTTGTGATAAGAGGTTCTCAGCAAGCCTGGGCAAAAGCCAAGGCCCTCTCCTGCTAATAATGTGTTGGGAACACAAGTACCAGTAGCAGTTCCAGTTCTGAGGATGGGCCAGGTCTTAAAAGTGGCTGTGGGGATTCAGCAGAGACAAACCCTGAGACTTAGGACTGTTCTACATTTCAGCCAGGTCTTGGACCCAAGGGCACGAGCCATGTGCTGGGTTTGATCTTTAAAAGCATCATGCCGGTCCTCCATCCCTGGGCTCTGCTGTGCTCGACTGATGCATGAGGTGGATTTCACTGACTTGCTCTTTGAACTCCCTCCTGGTCTCATCTGTTCACAAAAACTTGTGAAAGTTGCAAATAATAATACAGAGAATTAAATGAGCAGCTTGTACCTAAGCTTATTTTTGAGCACGTGCTCTTGGGGATGAGCCAGCCCTGGGCAGAGCCTATCCCAGTCTGAATGACACGGAGATGTGTGGAAGGAGAGGGGAGTGATACATTTCCAGAGTGACAGTGACTGGGTCCAATTGTTCCTGCCACCTGAGAGTAGGCAGTCCTGGAGAAGGTGGGAAGGTACAAAGGCTACCTGCCCCCAGGAGTTACCTCCTCCTCTGTGTAGTGCTTGGGGGTGCTCATGGACACTAAAGAAGAGCTTGAAAAAGAGCTTTCCTTGCTCCAAGGCCTAAGGCAGCTGCCAGCTGAGCACAGCACATCCAGTTTGTTGGGTGTTAAAGGAGGAAGGAAAAACGGGATCCTTGTGTCCAGGGGAGCACCCTGGCTGTCTCAGCCACCCCACCTCCAGGACTGGTCACTCAGGTGCACTGAGCACTCGGGCCTGCCCTGAGGAATGACAGTGCCGGGACGTTTGTGCTGGAGCTGTGGCTCTGGGAGCAGGGGGATCATCGGATCTGTGCTGGCTGGGCACTGCCCCGGGCCTGCACGAGTTGTGTGTGCAGGACCTGAGCCCCAAGAGCTACAGCTCGTTCTGCAATTAATTAGTGATTCCTGACCCCAGGCAGCTCCAGCCTGACAATAACGAGATTGCAGGAGCTGCTCTGCGCCCTCACCACTCTCATTAACTGAAATCCCCTGCAAGAGAGACAAGGGCTGCTGGCAGGGCAAGGATAAAGCTCCTGCTCTCCTTGGTTTGGGTGTTCCCCCCACCCTCAGTGGCTCCTTGCCCCAGGACATTGCCCCGAAGGCCTCGACAGTGCCAACAGCACAGCTCCCATCGCCCATCCTACCCACTCACCAGCTGAGATGGGAATTCTTTGGGAATTCTCCACAATGCCCTCTGTAGGCTCCAGATGAAGAGAGCACGCGCTTTTCAGTGCCAGGGGAAGCGGGAATGGGTTGGGGCTGCAGCAGGACACGGCCGCCTAGCAGCTGGAGTAGCCCCGGGGAGGACCTGGCTGTGGCTCCCCGGGTGTATCCCGGTGTATCCCGGCAGTGCTCCGGGCTGTGCTGGCTGCCCAGGAGAGCTCTGCAGAGCGAGGAGGTAAGCTGGGAGCTGTGCTAGCGTGCTTGCTGTCTCACACGGGGGTGCTTTCACACTCAGAATGGTTTTAATTATTTGTTGGAAGATTTTGAGAGCTCCCAGGGTAATGGAGAGGGCTCAGTCAGTGTTTCCTAGCTGAAGGCATCCATGGGTGTGCATTCCTCGCCTTACTCACAGCCCAACCTTGCATCAAGAGTGGGGCCTGTGCCAAGTGCCTGGGTGGTTCCTTGGTGGCTCTGGTCGTGGGTCTCAGTGGTTGGCAGCTCCAGGCACGTTGGAGTTTGCACCAAGCTCTACGGACTTTGTAGAGAAGTGTCTGTTTCTCCTAAATTATCACTTATTATTTTGCCTTGCAACAGTACAGTACACATAACCTTGCAAGGATTAAATCTTGTTTGTGGGAATAGCAAAGTGACTCGGAAAAAAGGGGCTTCAGCTGCACTGGGGAGTTGTGGCTGTAGCTTCAGCCCTGTACTCCTGTCCCTTGTTACACTGCGCAGTTCCTATGTTCAGGATTCCCTTTAGTGTTGATACTTGAGCAAGAAAATATTCTCCCTTGATTTTTTTCCTGGAAGAAAGCATCAGCAGATGCTGCTGACTAACAGAAGTCACACTTCCAAGCAGGAAAAATCAAAGGAACGGGTTCCCTTCCCTGCTTGGCCTCAGACTTCATCTCATCTGGGTGAACTGCGTAAGGAACTAGTCCAGAATTTTTTGATATAGGTTTTATAAAGTCATGTTTGTGGTGGAGGTGGGAGGAAGAATCCCAGATGAATGATCTGGGGGGTGATAGCTCCCGCCAAGGGCATCTCATCTCCAGCGCGGTCCGTGCGTTCCCACAGCGCTGTACTGCCCAGCGTCAGTGCTCGTGATTCCCAGGTATCTCCCTGCAAGGCTTTGGAGCTCGGCTCTGAGCGTCAGCTCTGTCCCCGTGACCCGCAGCACGCTGCTGGAGACCCCACACGCCTTCCCCGCAGGCTGGGCGGGCACGGAGGGGAGAGCGTGGGGCAGTCGGGCACAGGAGCGCCAACAGGGCAGGGCCAGATGTTGCCACACCAGTGGGGAAGCAGAGGGGCCAAGAGCTGTCACCAGGACGACCGGGACACTGATGGATCGGTCCAGCCCTGTCCCTTGCTTGCTGCAGCTGCCTTCCCACCCTCAAACCGTCCCTCCCATGGGCTCATCCACCCATTCCTTACATCCCATGCAAGGCACTGACCGAGTTGTAACAGCGCTAACGTTTTTCCAGGCACTGCTGATCGCTGCAGGGGGCTGTTTCCGTGTCTCTCCAGTAGCTGGGGATGTTTTATGGGGAAGAGGTGAAGAAGCTCATGGTGTTGGGTGGCTTGGAGTGTACATGGACACAGCTGATGGGCTCCACTTCTCTTTCCTCACACCCACCCCACAAATCCCATCCCAGTGTGGTTCTTCATCAAAGCTCACATGACGTGATCCGATACTCGCCTGTCCTTGGGGAAAGAAAAAGCACTGAGTGATTCCTTTTGTTTTAAGCTGTGTAATTGGTAAGGAAAACATATCCTCTTCTAGTGGCTTTTCTTTCATTGTCATGTTTAGGAAGTTCTCTCACATGTCATAACATTTTGTCTGTTTTTACTGAAATCCTTCCATGAAGGAATGATTGTTTGCACAAACAGACTGACATGTTGATACAGGCTGACAACTGCATGGCTAAGACCAAAATAAAATGTAAAGTAAACACATTTGCATAAGTTTATAATGTGACCCAGTTCTAACGAAGCAGAGGAAATGGGGAGATGTGAATCTGAGCAGCTTATCTTGCATCTCCCCTTTCTGCTGTGCCCCTCATTCTTAACCTCTGCTCCGTGAGTGCCATGGGAGAGTTGTCTGATTTTTCCATTCAGATTTGAAACAACAGGTCCCTCTTGTAGTTCACTTGTGGTTTTGTTTTGCTTAGGAGGGAGGGCACGGAGGAGGGAGCATTCCTGGCTTTCCCCTCGTGTGAAACTGGTTGGTCTTTTCATCCTTTTTCTTCTCGGTTACACTTTAAAAGGCTTCTGTCAGTGTATTTTCCATCACTTTGAAATTGCATTGACATGCTGCTGTTTTGTCATAACTGTAGCATCACAAAATGCTGATTTGGTACTATCTATTTTGATCTGCTTGTGGCACGATTTCCTTAAGGATTGTGAGATCAGTGCCTCTTTTTCCAGATGAGAAAACCAGAGCATAGAGCAGTGATTTCCTTTTGGACTCAGATCACTGCTGTCCTGGCTGAGTGAAGTGAGATTTGCTAGTTCTCAGCTGCCTGGAAATGGTACAGCTCCCTTGCTGATGCATGTGACTGGAAACAAGCCCTTGCCCAGACGCCCAGGAGTTCATCCAGCAGTTTGTGGCATCAGTCAGGTCTAAGTTGTTGGTTGGCTTTCACAGAACAGTTCCCAAAAACTATGAATCCTAAAAATACCTTTTGAAGGGCCTTCTCTGAATCTGGCTGTTCCAGAGGGAGCCAAAGGGCCCTTATTCCTAAAACTGCAATTAATCCCACTGCTGCACAGTGGGAGAGAAGGAATGAGGGAGGTCTTGGAAAAATAGTGTTAAGTCCTTGGAGCAGAAAAATGCTTAAACCTGATTGCCACAATGGTAAAGATGGACTCCAACTCCATCAGAGGACATTGCTTTGATTTGCACAATTTCTGCCTGCAGTTCAACACCTCAGTTGGGTTTCCTACAGTAACTGAAGGCAGAGGAACTTCTAAATTCAGCTCTCGGTCTTGGAAACTTAGATGTCCCTCAGCCCCCTGCAGGCTTCTCCCATCTGATGTCCATGGCCCCAATCGTTGTTGTTGGTAGTAGAGGGACAGAGTTAACTTTTCTATCAGCTTTGAACAGAGCCATTTTGGTTTTGATTAGGAAGAGCCCATTGGTGCCAAACGATCTGACTGAGAGAGCCCTGTGTGAGCAATCCTTGCTGTGGACAGAACACAATAATAGTTTCCAAAATTCTTGAAGGGAGCTCAAAGCTTTGGTCTCCTAGGGCATGAGCAATTCAGATGCACCATCATTCCGTGTGTAAATTTCTGGGAGAGGGTGGGATTTAGGGGAGTATTTATTTTTTGGTTTCCTTTTGCCTATTTTGGGCAGTTTCTAGGTCGGTGAGTTGTTGTCCGTGCCTTGTTTGGACGATCATTATTTTAGGAACTGACATTCAGTCCTTGGAGCTGTGCGGTCTCACAGTGACGCTCGTGTCACCGTCCTTGGGGGGTCCCAGCTCTCCATCCCCATGGCTTGCTCAGCTGAGCTCCCTCTGGAGCTCCAGAGCTGATAGGGAGTGCAGCTGTTTTCCTGCTGGCCCCTCTGGCTCTGAGTTCCAAAGGGAACTGGAGGGTCAGAGCTCCGTTTGTCACCGTCAGACCCCGCTGGCATCTGGGGGGACTTCGCCAGTGACACTGCAGATGAGGAGAGTGGCACAAGGGTGCTTTGTCGTGGCAACATCACCCTGGAATAACAGTGGGGAACATTATTTAGAGTTTTTTCCTGTGTTGTTGCACATGCTAGTAAGAGTCTAACAAGAAAAATATGTGTTTATGAAAATCCTAGACACGGTGTCCCCACAGCCAGGCCCTTCACATGGCTTTATTTTGTTGGGTATTGGATGTGCCTCTCTCTTGACAGGAATTGCGTGCCCATCCTTAAAAAGTGTCAATATATTCAAGATTTATAAGCCATTATTTTGATTTCCAAGAGGTAGCGATGGGGCTGTGATATCCAAATTATCCATGAAAAATGTTGGTGCCATGGCTAGTGCTGGATCCTTTAAAGGGTAGGGTTTGAGTAAATATCCTAGAAGAGTTAGAGCAGAAATACTGTTTGCAGGAAAAAGACCTGAGAAGGGGTTAATTGATGCTTGTATTTTGTCTTTTTGGGTATTTTTCTGTGACACACATCCACTTTAGGACACTGGTGTTAAGCTCTGATGTCATATGCTACAGGTTTTGTGGCTTTTACAGTTTTCTTAGAAGAGCTGGGAGGAGTTTTGGTGTGTGGGGGAAAAATGTGGCAGGGATGACTGGAACTGTCTGTGAACACACAAGTCCCAGGAGATGTTCCTATGGCTGGGATACCCCAGGAGAGGAAGAGCTGAATGTGGCTCATGGGATTTTCAGCTGTGCTCTCCCAGACTGATAGTGAAGCTTCATCTCAGCTGAGGGAACTGGGCTGAGAGCTGGGGGTGCTCACCTGGAGAAGAGAAGGCTCCAGGGAGATCTCAGAGCCCCTGCCAGGGCCTAAAGGGGCTCCAGGAGAGCTGGAGAGGGACTTGGGACAAGGGATGGAGGAACAGGACACAGGGAATGGCTTCCACTGCCAGAGGGCAGGGATGGATGGGATATCGGGAAGGAATCCTTCCCTGGGAGGGTGGGGAGGCCCTGGCACAGGGTGCCAGAGGAGCTGTGGCTGTCCCTGGATCATTGGCAGTGTCCAAGGCCAGACTGGACGGGGCTTGGAGGACCCTGGAATAGTGGAAGGTGTCCCTGCCCATGGCAGGGCGTGGCACTGGATGGGCTTTAAGGTCCCTCCCAACCCAAACCATTCCATGATTCTCAGAAATTGGGAGGCCAGAGTCTGTATTTGTGGGTTTTGAAGGGGATCTGGAGCGAAAGAGGAAAATGTCATGGCCAGAACTGAACCAGTTTATGTAACCACCACTTTCTCTGCCTGGCCTTGCTACAAGCTTTCTGAGAAACCATAGACCAGTCACATATTTCCCTCCTCTGCCCTGGTATTATTATTTGGGAATTAGAAATAATTAGCTGTTTTTTGCCTGTTGCATCTGTTCAGACCACAACTAACTGGAACTTGACTTTCCACTCTGTGGCCAGACACAAGAGCAAGACGTTAGTCTGAGCATTTGGCTTGTCTGATCATTTTCATAGCTAATGTATCAGATAAAACCGAGCACAGCAAGAACGTGTCTCATTCCTGACTCTGCTCTAGAGGTTGGCTTGATAGTCATGTATTTCTGCACCAGTGGAGCTTTTTAAGCCAATGTAATTGTGCTGCTGCATACATGGGTGGGACTGATTTTGGACTGGAGATGTTAATGGCTCGAGCGTTGTGTAGGACTCCGAGAACAAAGGGCTTGGAAGTTTGACTCCCAGATCATAAGTGGGAGATGACAAGGGCGTTATTTGAGTCTTCTGGATATCATCTGATACATATCAGATTATCTGAGTCCCCTGATGATGGAGGTGGCTAATAAACCCAGCCTAGTGGCAATTCTACCACCCCAGAATTCAGAGTTCACTGGTTCATGCTGGCAGATAAAAAGGTATTAAAGAGATGTGTACCTCTTATTCCTTAAAAGTTCTTTTTTTACTACCCTGGTCTCCCAGTTCATCTGCACTGGTTTTTCAAGTCATTCTGCTGGGGAGGAACACGGGGCTTGAGCTGGCATCTGTGGGGAATTGCTGGGAAGCTTTGCCCTGATCGTGCTCACGCTCCAGATCGTTTACACAAGCTTTGCAAATCCAGTGCTTTGGGAATATGGTCGGGATATGCTAGAATAAACTAAGCATGCTGCTTCCATGAAGTGTGGGAGCAATGAGTCACATTACACAGAGGGATTTACGTAGAAAAACTCCCTGCTAGGTGTCAGAAGAAAATGTGTTTTGTGCCTGCAGCCTCTGCGGTCAGGCAACACATGCTTCAAAAATGTTCTGGATGTGCAGGAAACCAGCTAGAGCTGGGAGCTCTGACCAGATCCCAGGAACACACAAATCCTACACAAATGTCCAGAAACTTCTCAGTGGGGAAAAAAAGGACACAAAATAGACTCCTGACAGTGTTTTACATAGCAATGGTTTCCCCCTCTCAAAGGGGGTTTGTTGGATTCACCCTGATGCAAGTTTGGATGGAGCTGCTGTTGCTCATGGCAGAACATCCAAGATCACAACCCCCCTCTTTCCCCATTCCCATCACAGAACCCCTTGAGGAAGAGAATAGGCTGGTATTGAAATTGTCTGTAAGCTAGTTAGATCAGCATCCTTAAACTGCTGCGAGGGCTCTTGGATAATACATGTATAATTTTTTTTTATGGCTTTTTATGAAAAAGGAAGTCAGGCTCAGCTTGGTGAGACTGGAAGAGCAGGGAGTGGATTGGCTGTCAAGGGTCAGCCTCCCAATAGTCCTGTGATCAAAGGCTGCTCGCAGCAGCATGAGTTTATAGGCAGCCAAGACAAACAATGAACAACTTTATCTCCTTTCAGAAAGGGGGAAAAAAAACCTAACACTTAAGTTCCAGGAAACCATTTCTGGACTAGACAAATTTTGGTTGTTATTCCCTTTCTCTCTCCTAGTGCAGCTATTTCTAGCTGTAGGCTGGTAACAGGGAGGCAGCAGAGCAAAGCCCAACCGTGAACCAGGTTGTGCCACGTTCTCAGGTGGTGAAAGTTGGTGCACGGGTGGGGACCTCCAAGCAGCGGGGCCAGTTTACTCCCGCTGAGAATCTGGTCTTCACCAGCAGCTGTCCCTGGAAAAGCAACAGGAAACTCTGAATTGAACCGTGGCCATTTCCCCTGGTTCGATCCCTTCTCCGAAGGTGTTGCCTCATTTGTTTACAGTTGGAATATTGCCTGTTTGGTTGTCCCAGCTGGGCCTCTGAAGTCAGCTGGTCAGAGCACAGCTGGCCGGTTTTAAATATGCTGGCTGCAGTCTCAGCTCGCAGGATAAAGTCAGCAGAGGGGAAAACCATTTTGGGCTCCTGTGTACTTGATTATTTGTTTGAGAGGGAAAGGAAGATATGAGAAGAAAGACTCTCATTCCTAAAATGGAAAAAGTTGCAAAACATTTAGTTGGGTTTGGATGCGAGGGAGAGGAATCTTCTCAAACTGCAGAGTGTTCTTGATTTAGGATTTCCTGTTGGATAAGTTTCAGAAAGCTATTCCAGTCATAAGTGGCCAGATTCTCAGCTAGAATAGATGTGTAAAGCTCGGCTGATATGAATCAATGTAGCACTTTGACCCAGCCTAAGATCGTAGGCTGAGGTCTGGGCGTGGATTGTGAAGATCTGTCCCTGCTTATGGGCTCAGGGCAGGACTAAATCCAAACAGAAGTGGAAGTTCTGAGGTTCAGAGCTGCATGTGGGTGTTTAATCCCCCTCCAGTGCCGGCACCCCCAGTGACTTGAGGGTTGGACTGTTCTTGGAAGATGTCTTAATTCAAGTCTGTAAGGTTTGTTTTGGTGTTATGCTAGATGGGCCCGGTCACATCAGCCTGGGGAGAGGCAGGAAGCCCCCCAACCTTCCACCCAAACAGCCTTGGGGGTTTTATAGCCATTACATGTTTGTACCCTCGTACACACTCACTGAATGTGGAAAATATTGTGAGAAAATCTTTCCGAGCCAGGACTTAGTGCTGGGAATAGAGGCAAAAAAGCCCTAGGGCTTCAAGAGAACATATTTCCATAGTCTTTCCAGATGTCCACACAACAAAGTAGTGGAGAGTTGGGAGGGCCTCGCCATTTCCAGTCGTGGGTGCTCCTGAGACAACAGTGGGGATTGTGGCCTTGATGTGTAGGAACAGGACTGTGGCAATGGAGGATGAAGCAGCAGAACAACACCTTCTCTTCTTCCCATCTACCCTGGTGGACTCAAAGGGATAAATCTAACCTCCTGTTCTGGATTTTGGGATAGAAGGGGGTAGAGAAGGGAAAATTGGGTCCAGGCCTGCATATTGAGGCCAGTGGCATCATCAATAACAGGACAGGTTGTCTGGTTCTCTGTCCTGAGGTCTTACTACATTAAGTTGATCAGGTTTTGCCAATGGCTGCAGCCTAGGGTGGAATGAAGTTGATCAGGTTTTGCCAATGGCTGCAGCCTAGGGTGGAATGGCTTTCTCTAGGGGGTTACTGAGCTCCAGCTGGAAGGTGAGCTGAAGCAGAGAGAGATTTGTCAATGTTTGTGGGGTTTTGGGGTTATTTCTTTTAGGTCTTTTACCCTTCCTCCCACCATGGGAAGGAGCAGCTGCTGGAGACCTCCATATGAGGAGAGGATTTCCAGGGCTGGGGCAGGAGGGCCCTAGATCTTCTTTCCGTGGCTGGCACTGCTACTTCAGGGTATATTCCCAAATCCCTGACTTTCTTTCCACACCTGTTGGCAAGGGCCGGGCTGTGTCCACTGCTGCGTTCTCCCCTTGATGTCACATTTTCTCTGTTCATGTACTTTGTGTTCCTCTGCCTTTCTCCCACCCCTCAGAGTCAACACTGCAGAAGCCCGTGAGTGACAGCAGAAAAATGAGCCACGTTATTTTTTTGAACTTTATTGACTTAAAGGCCTTTGTTTTAAGCCTCTAGCATTCAGTCTGCTGCCTGCTGCTCCTGCCTTGTGGGAGCTCTTGAACTCCAGAGGCACCAGAGCTCACAGGTTGGTGCTAGCACACCTGGTACTTTCAGAAGGTCTAAGAAAATGAGGTACCCACTTGCCCAGGGATTTTAGCAAAGTTCAAACCTCCGGTTCCTAGAAGGTGCCTGTGACTCCCCTAGCAAAAATGTGCTGCTTTTCTCCAGCGTGGCTCATTATTTAAACAGTATTTCTACATAATTATTGGGCTCGTGTGAAGGTCTCAAGGTGCTCTGCAGATGCCAAGGCGTGACCTCACCTGCAGTTAATGAAACTCTGGTGACCGATAGACCTGTGACTTGCCCAGGGCACAAAGCACTGGGCAACGTGAGCCGGCTCCCTACCTCCACCCTGATGAGTTACCCCCATTCTGCTGCTCCAGAGAAGCTGGAAATCCAGTTTAACCATCTGCTTGGGAATTCCCCTGTAGCTGGAGGGGATGGAGCATTCTCACACCCCAGCATGGAGGGTGCGGTTGAGGTGAAGGACGCATGCGTGGGATTGGTGCGCCTGCCTGAGCCAGGCTGACCCCCAGACTGTCCCTTGGGAACTGGGACAATTGGTCAGGACTCAGCGTGGCACTTTGGACTGCCAGCTGTTTCCCAAGGTTGGACAACGTGTGCTGAGCATCCTGGAAGCTCGGTGACTGTTTGTGCTGGGATGTAGCTGGAAGAAGAGTGTCTGATGTGCGGGCGTTGGGAATCTTCCCCATCTCTCTGGTTAGAGGGCCTGTGGAAACCTGGGGTTTAGCTGCTCTGGAAGCAGAGGACAGAGCTCATTGCTCTTGAGCAGAACTTTATGACAGGGGAATACTGTCTAAGCCAGCAAAATCTCCCTCTGCAATTAAGGACATTTCTAAAATAATAGCTGTAAGCACCCTCAAACATTCTAGAAGTGCTTTGTAGCATAGCATTGTTAGGACCTGGTTCTCCAGAACTCACACTGGAAGCTCTGCCATCTTCCACTGTCAGACAACAATTTGGAAAGCCCCAGCTGTTGAACAACGTGTGGCAGCAGCATGTGCTCCAAAACTGGGGAGAAACCCCTAAAGCAGCAACAGCCAAGCCATAATTTGGACCACCACTGGTCTGCAGGGTTGGGGTTTTTTTTTAACAGCTCTGATTGGTTTTTGAATTCATCCTGATTTCTTCACAGAAATAATTCAGTGGTTTGATGGAGGAGCCTGTGGTTCCCTGCTGGCTGGAGAGGCCCTGCTGCTGTGGCAGGACCGGGGAGCTGGTGCTGCTCTGTGGTTACTGGTGGTGCAGTGGGAGCTGAGAGCATCACCTGGACAGAGGTGATTTATTCAGTAGCGTGGGGATCTATTGCCAAACCCTACAGATTATTGCATAAGAACACTTTGGGAGGCCAACGTTAAGGTTGTTTATTGCAATAAGGAATTTTTAAATTTATTTTTCTGATAAAGCTCCCAGTGAGAGCAGTACAACAGAGCTAACTGGATCTCAGTAGGATATCCCCATAGGGAGGGGGAAGCACTTGGAGACTCGCTCTATGCTGGGTGTGAAGGGCCATTCTTATGACCCAATAATCAATATATTGGATAAATCTGTATTCAGCAATGAAGTCTGGATTGAGTTAGAAATGCCCGATGACCTATTAGTGCAATGTACTTGTTGTTTTTCCTGGCATGCTCATGGGTTTTTTTCTGCAGTTCACAGATAGTTGGGAAAATGTACTGCCTTTATTTTCTGCATGGCAGAAAATATCTTCATCTTCTGCTTTCTTTTTTTTTTTATTTTGAGCATAATTAACAGGGCAAAATTGCTTGCAGATTCTGCATTTCAACGGTCAAAACAAACTGTCGGTTTTGCTTTGGGGTTTTTTTATGGCTGAATTTTGGGAAAGAGGGGATAGAAGAATTAAAATTACCTGCTTTTCTGTAATGGGTAAAAACAGGAACCTTTTCATGAAAATTGACTGACAACAGTACTTTTTTCATGGGGAGGAGGGAGGATTAGGGTAAAGAGCAGAAAGAACAGCTCGAGTTAGAACTCCTTTTGGCAAGCGAGCGCACATCAGCACACTCAACAAATTCCACCCTGCCTCTGCTCTTGCTAGATTGAGTTGGATGCTGTTAACCTCCAAACTGCAGTTTCTTTTGCAAATATGGTTTTCATTTTTCCTGTTTTGCTGCTGTTTAGGCCCTTATCAGTTCCTTGCTTGACAAGAGATGCTTCTGCTTTTTCTTCTCATTTGTCCTCACCTTCCACACTCAAACTTGAGCATTTCCCATCGTTGTTGGGTTGTTTCATTGCAGACCAAATAATTCCCCTGCCTGTCCCCCCTCCCCTGCTGTTGAGCTTCATGATGAGGAGTGTGGAGGAAGGAAAATATAGAGCTCATTTATTTTTAAGTAACTGTAACTAATGGCTTGATCAGCTAACGTAGTGGAAAATATGCAAACTGCTTGGAGGGGAGTGGATGTTAAAAATGTAACTACAACATTATTGAGACATCTTTCAGCTCTAATGACAGACTGAATAACAAACATGTCAGAAACTTTGTTGCTTCTCTAAGCAAAACCAAATAATTGAATTATTTTCAGTGATGGTTTTTTCTTTTACATATTCAGCTCCTCATCCATTTTGCTATAGACCTTGTCAGATCTCTTTGAATAAACAGATTTTTTTCTTAAATGGTAGAGTGAGCAGGGAGACAGGACTTTTTCATACCTCCCTTGTTTCTCTGCCACGCACTTTTTTTTGGTTTATCACGTAAGACCAATTCTCAAATGTCTCTGCTGTGGCTTCATTACATGCATACATTGGTTTTAGCTGTCTCTGCTCCTTGAGCACATCCCTGAGTGACGTGGACTGGAGCGGATTTATTTATTTCTCAATAATTACGTTACCTCGTATCAGCTGATGATCTGGTTCCTATAGTCTGGAGCTGTGAAAGCTCTTGTGCAAGCCTTTGTGTAGATTTAGGGGCTGCTTGTTCTGCTGTGGCCGGTGGGCTCTTCTCTGCAAGACTCCCATGATGGCGCAGGCTGTGATCAGCGCAGGAGAGTCTACGATGGGATCTTTTTTCACAGTTCTCACGGGAAATAGGGGAATCAAACCTATTTGTCTAATGGGACAACCCTTGAGAAAGCATGCATTCTCTTTTAAGGTATCCTCCCAAAGAGAAAGGTTGGTTGGATTTCCATCCTTCCCCGATGGAGGGGCTGGGGAGGCCCTCATGGCGCCGTGCCACGCCGCACCTGCCAGCCCCTGCAGCTCTCTGCTCCAAATTGCTCCTTGCCCTTCTTGGCACCAGGAGCTAAACCTGCAGTTCTCCCTCTCTGAAAGGGAACCCTGGAGCCCTGCACAGCACTGGGGACACGGCGGCTCAGACACATGTGCTTCTTGCATGTGCGTTTTCTTTTTAATTTAACGCAGAGCTGCAGCAAGCCGTTCCACCCACAGGTGAGATCCTTGGAAAACTGACTGCCCAGAGCTCTGAAGCTTTCAGCCTTCACGCTAACGCACGGGCCCAGCTGGCTGGAGATTAAAGAGCGCAGTTGAAAACCAAAAAGCATTTGAAATTGCACCACTGAGCTGGCAGGAAATTCCAGCTTTTTGTAGATGTCGGAGGCGTTGGAACAGCGAGGAACCAGAAGGTAAAATTCCAGGGTGAATCGCATCATCAGCGTTTCAGCAAAGCCTCGGACACGGGTTGTGCATGGGGGGGCACTATCCCCACCCCTCCCAATCTTGGGAAGGGGGGAAGAGATCCTGGCTTGCAGCCTGGCTCAGACCTCAGCTGTCTCTGAGCACAAGAGGCCTCTCAGCTCTGTGAATCCCAGAGCGGTGCGCAGCACTTGCTCTGGGGATGGAACTTCCAGCCCTGTCAGCCTCAGCCAGCCCCAGGCGTGCCAGAGATCTCCAGGGCAGATTGGAGGCTTTTGTTGTGCCCAAGATAAACGTTCTCTTTGCTTCTTGGACTGACTTGCTCATACTCTTGGAAGATAACTCACAGTTTAGCGGGGTTTTAACTGCTCTGAAAGGAGTCAGTGTTGTGTGTGGTTTGATCAGAGAGGACATCTGCCTGCAAGGAGCAAGGGTAGGAGACCAAGAGGACTAAATGGTTATTTGGACCTTTATCCTTTATTAGTGCAGGCGTGTGTGGGCCTGAAATGAGAGTTTTGGTAAACATTGATTCCGAAATCCTTCTGAAAATCAGTGTGACCGCTCATCTCCTTCCCTCCTAAATGGGCTGACAAAGATTATCACTCCAGCAACAGTGCTTACAGGCAGCTGAAGAACTCGAGGCCTCCTGTGAAGCCATTGGCACCAATGGGAGACTTCAGCTTCCTCTTCTCTCACCCCTTTTCCTCCCCCCTCACCAAAAGCAGATCAAGCCCTGCCAGTATGAGCGGTGGAGAACAGAATCTGCATTGACGACAGATGGAACGAATGTTATGGATGCATCCCAGGCCCTGAGCTGTTGTGCCACATAAATCAGTAGTAAAACTTTGCCAACTCAGAATGCTTCACAGAACTAGACTATCAGCCAGCTTAATGTCTGGCTCTGCAACCCCAAAATTGCGTGGTCCAAATAAAAAAAAAAAAAAAAAAAAAATAGTGAATGTGTGTGCCCTCAGTTGAACTTCCAGCCAGCAGGGCTGGGTTGGGTCCAGCTCCTGGAGATAAATGTGTCTCTGTGATAAGTGACTTGTGAAAGATAATTCATGGTTTGGAAGCCTCCTACTGCACCAGTGGGCTGTGGATGCTGCAGATGAAGTGTGAAGTCCCGGGCTGCAGATGCTGTGGGAGCTGTGCGGGCGGCTGGATGTGTGCGATGGCCAGCCCCAGCCATCAACCCTGATGAGATACCGAACAATCAGGGCACCCAGAAATTCTTCATCTTGCTCTCCTTGCATGTGTGCCAGTACCTGGGCCACTCCTTCACAGGGAAAAGCTGGAGCCACACACAACCATCATGTGTGAAAACACTCCCATCAGGAAAGCTGCTTCCCATGCACTGCGTAAATCCCAAGTGGCTGGGATTTAAGACAAAAAAAGAGGCAAATAAAAAGATTTGCTGTTAAAATTATGGCTTGGCAACCTCGTAGATGTGGGGGGGTGGAGAAGTGCCTGCAACCTTTTTAGAGGCACACTTGCCCTTTGGAAAATGAACTTCCATTAAAGTAACAGGGCTTCACCCTTCTTGGTGGGATTTTGGCAGCGTGAGGGGGAGAGGAAAGGCTAAAATGATCCCTTCAGCTTTCTCCCTCTGTCTCAGCAATGATAAAATGAAATATTTTAGAGGCAGCACTTCAGATCTCTGACAGCTGTGGTAGCCTGGTGTTTACAGAAGACATCCTGTTGTTCAAGGGAGACACTTCTGCCTCGCTGAAATGAAGGGGTTTTAATTTTTTTCCCCTCCTCACTGCTCTTATGCAATTTCCACTTCAAGAGGCCGTTACAAGGGTGACTCTGCACATTCTGAGGATTGTAACAGCAAGTTCTTCATCAAAAAGCAGATCCAGCTTGTGGGAAAACTGCCCTGGCACCCACACAGGGCTGAGCAACACTTGGAAGGGGAAAAAAACACCTTGATGGTCATGGAAACTCTCTCTGCAGCGCTGAGTCCAGCACGTGAGTGTATCCTCCTGGGACTGCATCCCAGCTTGCAGCACAGTGGGATGAATCATAGGGAAATGCCACCCCAGGGAACAAATTGGTGATTCTTTGAAAGAGCTGATGGCTCTTGGACAAGCGCTGGGATAGCAGTGGAAGCAGGGAGGGAGGCTGCATCCAGCTCGCTGCATTCGCCGCAGCACTGCAGGAACATGCCGGCGAGGCCGGGCATGCTTTGCTGTCTTCCCAGCAGAAAAACCATTTCCCTGTGTTTTTGGTTCCTTGATCTTTCTAAATAAACAGTTTCTTTGTACTGAGAAAGGAAAAAAAAAAAAAAAAGAGCTCAGCCATCGGTATGCTGCGAAGATTTTTTTGGGAAGTAGGGAATGTGGGGACTTTCACCTCCTGGCAGCCCCTTTGGTGCTCCACAGGGGTTTTGGAGTCTTCCTCTTCTGAGCAGGGTGATGGGAATGATAGCTCTGGGCCTTGAACAGCTTCTTCAGCTTTGGATCTCCAAACCTGCTGCGCTCTCAGATTTTCCCCAGCCTCCTGGGCGTTCATGGCTTTGTTCAGCTGTTGCTTTGCCTCTGGATTGGGAGAGCTCACGGGGCTCAGTCAGAAGCTCGGGGTCACTGGGAGGATTAGCAGCAGAGCCAGAATCTGTGGTTCACAGCCTGCTTACCGTGTGCCGTGGGGTAGCTGGAGAAGGGGGAATTTTGGTGTTTTGGTGCTGCTTTGCTTGGCAAAGGCTGTAAGACCCAAGGATAAAGCATGGTTTCCCCCTGTGGGGTCTTCAGTGGAAAGCAGGTGAAGATCTCAGGTCTTTCTGTGAAGAGACACCAAAGGGGGAAGCCCTGTGAATGCCACCCTGGCATCCTTTGTTCTTGTGCACAAGATCCTGGGAGCTGGGACTTTAGAGGCCCATGATGTCAGCAGGGAGCAATCCTTGCGGATGCTGGAGTGCATTCAGCTGGCTTGGGTAGGAGAAAGGGTGAGTCCCACAAGCTGATGGATATCTTGCACCTCCAGCCACTGATTTAAGGGGAAATGTGTCGCCGTCCTCCTGTCTCCCCACAAAAAGCCTGAGATGGAAGAAACTGGGAGATCTTATAAGATCTCTATCAGGGGACTTACTTTCAAGTGACATCCATGTCTTTAATCCAGCAAAATCTTTCTGTTTCTATTGATGCCCTACAATAAAAACAAAAGTAAAGAGAGGGAAGAATTAAGAACAGGGAGACTTGCTTTTAAAAGGCTTATAAAAATACATGTAAAGCGAGACACGATGAGAACAAAGGGGTAATGGAGGCCGACAGACAGTTCTCATGCCATTAAACTGCATCTCAAAAAAAAAAAAAAAATCAAAACAGTTAATCGTTATTTGAAGGGGGGGAGTGTTTTTATTGTGAACATGTGCAAATGGAGGCTTCAGCCATATAAAACCCATGCCCACAATAAGTATATTTGTGTAGCAATTAATGTGAGATCACAGGCTCGGCTTTTGCCAAGTAGTCGTGTCAGCATGGGGTACATTATGTGTGTCAGGAATCCAGTTTCCAAATGTGGCAGGCATTGGGCCACTCGTAATTAAATGTTTTGTCATCGCGGGGCAGAGCCGCGTGCGCTTCGGCTGAGCCGAGCGTGGCACCTCCAGCGCCATTGCCCAGGGTTTGCTCTTTTGGCAGCTCTTTAAGGAAACTTTATGCAGAAGGAATTTCAAGACACTTGTAATTAGATCTCCC
>WAAG01044063.1:114512-130083 GCA_013390105.1 Tichodroma muraria
CCCCTCCTTCTTCTCTTCCTCCCCCTCCCTGAAATGCAGAGGGCAAATTTGATTTTCTCTCCCAGTCAAGGAAACCGAGTTTCAATTTCTCTTTATCGTAGCAGGGATTATCTCCCTGATTGCTTGCGTTGAGACATCATTTCCATGGGTTTCTGTTAGTGTTTCTAGTAACACTTCCGTGAATCCAATACTTTCTGGGAAGTTTATTACAGCAGCTGCTAAAGGCAAAGCAGAGACGTCCAAATAGTGCAGGAACATGCATTTACTACACTTACAACTCCAACGGATTCAGTTACAAGAACTGCTGCAATATTTTTTTTCCCCTCCTTTTATTTCCTTTTTTTTTTTCTCTTTCCTATTCCTTGTGGTCTTATTAAGACCCAGCAAAAGCTGTGGTCCCTGGTGCTATGTCTCTGAATTAATTTTAAGTAAAGCAGAGGTTGGAATGGAGTGTGGGAAGGCTCTTGGCATGGATAGCCTTGGCTGGAGTTTTCAGTAAAGAGACATTTAAGGGAAGGGAGAAGAGGATTGCGTGTGTGTATATGGGGGGGACAATATTTTTTATATACTCTGCACAAAAAGCCATCTCCAGAGCTATCAGGCTTTCATCACCCCAGTCTGATCCAAGGATGTTCAAAAAGTGAAGCACGTCGTAAATCTGGCAGGCTGGCTGGAACTTGGAGCGGTTTGAAAGGCGCTGGAGGGTGGGAGCATCCCGGCTGGGCTGGGCTGGGCTGGGCTGGGCTGGTCAGCGCAGCCCGCGGCAGGGGAAGCCCCTGTCCACGGCTCCGGGCGCTTCCATCGGGTTTTTATCTTCTTGCTGAGCAGATATCCCAATTAGTCCCCCCCACCCGCTCCCAGCGAGATGGGAACAGATGTGCCCCACTGGAGAAATGCTGAGCAGCTGAGACAGAAGCTTGAGAGTTCAGAGGGATTTTTTCCTTGTAATTGTAATTTTTAGTTCTTCATTGGTTTTCTCGGTAGTGACGCGAGGCATCGCTTGAGAACGAGGAGGGCAGCACAAGTCAAGTTTTATTCCACCTTCCCCAGTGCTACTTCTTCAAGTGATTTTCCACTTGGTAAGAATTGGGAGAGCGGTGTAAAAGATGATTCAGGGTGACTGGCAGAAGCACTGGTGCTTCCCCACCCTCGGTGCCCTTTTCTGCATGAGGTGAGTTAGATGTGGATGGGCAGCGCTGGATTTTGGAGCCTTTCTCCCCCTCCACTGGTGGTTTGTGACTCAATCACCCTGGTTAAATCAGAAACGAAGTCACTGATGCTCCAAAACTGCAATAATGCCTCTTGCTTGCAGATCCCGTGGTGGTGGGCTGGTATAGACAGCTGCCCTGGACCAAAACCTATTCCAGGAATTTTCCTTACTGTTTTCAGACCTCACACTTTCCAAAAGTAATAGGAACATGCACCAGTGATGGGGACATATTTTACTCTAAATGACCGAAACACCCGCATTTCCACGTTTGCCTTTTATTAACTTTAACTACAGCTTTTCAGGACGGTCCATAAATAAAACATCAGCCATATTAACTTTGGAAGGTGATGTTACTTAAAGACACCTGCTAATTAATTACAGCCAGAATCTTAGCAAGGCTCTAAACGAGAGGGGTTCTCACCTCCCAAGTAGTATTTCATAGGAGGCAGGTAGCGTGCCGAGCTCTCGGATACTTCGCTCTGTTTGTTTGTCTTGTAGGTGTTGCAGCGGGACGTAAATTCTTCTTATTATTATTAAGAAAAAATCCCCTTTTTTGAAAATGATTCATCAAACACCTCGTCCTCGTTGCATGTAACGTCTTGTTGGGCCTGGAATTGCTCTCTGCCGAGCGCTTGCACCGCAGGGAAGGCGCTGGGTTCGACGGGAGCCGGGGCGCTCGCGAGAGGAGCCTTTGCTCAGTCTGTGCTTGCCTCCCATGGCTGCGTGGTGGAGAAGCCTCTGGAGGGGTAGAGGCCAACAGGGGTTGGTTTCAACTTGTTCCAAAGAGATGAAACCCTCCTTTCCTCTAAATCTCGACAACGATGCTTGGTTTTCCATTTCCCTTGTAAATGTTGTCCCTGCTTGGGAAGTCCAGTGAAAGGGAGGAACCCAGGGTGGACTAGGAGATCCTCTTTCCAAGAGGGAGGAAAATTATTTGGAATTAGTGGTGAGGCCACCTAGTCCTATAAGAGCTTCTCCTGGAAGGCAAAATGTCAATTAGTAAATCTGCAGAAATCTCAAATATTAACGGTGAGGCTGAAGGGAGAAGGGGAGAGGGTGGCAGCAGCAATCAGGGCTGGATTGCCTGACTTGGTGGGGTGCACTACCCATCCCTGCTGAGGGAATTCCAAGCTTTTCTGTGCACTTTCTGTGCCTTCTACCACACATGTGAAATTGTCTCTCTAGGTGGAAGGGTGGAGGGTGGTGAGAGTGCTGTAGATGCACAGCATCCAAAATTGCAAACCTATGGCATGGAGGAAATGTCTGAAACTCACTCAGGATTAGGATGGCACTGAGCATTTGTGCAGGAGGTGTTGGTGTTTCTGCTCCTCCAGGGACAGGGACCCCACAAATTCCCAAACCCCATTGACACTGAAGGAGCTTTTGGGGCTGGAGTTGTTTCAGTGCACACCTGGGGCTGCACTTGGGTGTTGTCGTGGGGTAATCACAGGTAGCAAAGGTGATGGCATCTGCCTGCTCTGCCTGCCCTATGCATTATCCAGGGTGGAAAAATCCCCCCAAGCCAAGAAGGTGGATTTAAGGCTGCAGTTGGTTTCACGGATTGATGGAGTGCCTCTCTTTGTAGTAGGGTGAGGTTATCTGGGTTCCTTCTCCTAGGGCAGGTGAGGGCTCTGAGCCACACTGAGGGCTGGGAGCTGGCTTTGCCATCAGGGAGGTTGGGAGGTTATCCTGGTGGCTTAATCTGCCCTTCCTGGAAGCAGCGCTGTTCTTGTCCTTCGTGCTGGTAGTGCTGCAGGGCAGGGGCTGCTTTCTGCATCCCCAAATCCCTTTGTACCAGCAATGCTACTACAAAATCTGCCTGGAACAGCCCAGCAAAAAGCCTCACCTTTTCTTTCGCTCCCTACCAAGACAGAGCTCCCGGCCTTGAGCTAGGAGCCAGGCTGTGTCCTCACTCCCAAATCCTGGCCCTGTGGATTAAGCTCAGTAACACCTGGACAGACCTTTCTGCCAGCAACCCCAACAGCACTTCCTGCAAGAGAGGGTTTTTCCCCCTGGCCTTCCCCTCAGTCGTGGCCACTCTCCCTGCAGAAACCCTGGCTCTCCACTTCCAGGCTGAACTTTTGAACCTTCCTCCTCCAGCCCCAGCCAGGTCGTTATTTTTGACACCCTTCCCCCGAGTTATTGCACAGCTGAAACAGAGAGGGCCAGCGTGGCCGTGGCTCCTGGTTTTTCCCAGGGTCCGATGCTCCATGCTAGCCCCTGGCACCCGTTCAGGTGAGCTCAGGGTGGCCCAGGACTCGTGACAGCACAGTGGAGAAGTGCCACCAGGGAAGAGAGCTGCCTGCTGTCTGGTCTTCCCACTTGTATGATGTGGGGAGTGTATTTTTCTTGATCTGGATCCTGCATTAATTGTTTCCCGAAATATTTTGCTACATGAATGTCACGCTTCTATCTGCTTGGCTTGCCCTGAGTTCAGCAGAGGTATTTACGAGTGGTTTTTTGCACATATTTTTCACCTATTTGAAATGTTTGGCACCGTTCTGGATGCTGGAACAGATCCTTCCTGTTGAAAATACAGAACTCAGTCTGGTGGGGACTGAAGGGGAAAGCAGTGGTTTAGCTGCTCAGCTCTGGCTTAGCTGATGCTGAGTGATGGTGAGCCCTGCACTCCTGCAGAGCTGGAGGTGACCAGTGCAGGGGTCAGGTCTCTTTGCCCGTGCTGGTGTAACTCAGAAGTCAGAAAAAGCCTTCCCCTCCCCAAAAAGAGCATCAAGGAAATCTGTTCTCCCCAGAGCTGGGTGCCAGGGCAGGGTGGGAGCCCTTTGGCTGCAGCTCTTCCCTGCACACAAGACTTACTGCAGTATTTTATTTGTTGTATGACAGTCTCTGAACCAGGTTCAGGCCCGTGATCAAGTTACCAGGGCTCAGCTGCTCTGCATTAACCAGCCAGGGAGGTATTCCCATCCTAGGACAAAGAAAAGGTAAAACTTGTTCATTTAAACATCTTTCACAGAGGTTTAAACAAAACATCATTTGCTTTATGTAGTCCTGTGTGCAATTAATGAGGCAGTAGCTTGATTTGAGCCCCTGGTTATCCAACTCTGATGGTCACTGTGGTTTGGACCAAAAGAGAAGCATCCCAAATGTATTTATTTATTCACCTACGTACTGCGGCACTGGCAGACAAGCGGAGGAATTAAAGCTCTGCTCCTGGGAGCTGGGCATTGCCATAGATGTCTTAAAACCATTCCTTGGAGGCCAGGGATTCAAGTCCCCTTGGAGAGGAGGGCGTTTCAGGCCCCACCAAGTTCTTCTTTCAGCTCCAGCAGGAATCAGGATGTTGATGGTGAGCATCAGCCTGTAAATCTTATTGGGAAAATGAAAGGATCTCTGAGGATCCCATGCTTCCCCAAAAGATACCCTCTCATTTTCACCTTGGAGTGAACAGATCCTGTGTTTTGAGGTAGGAACACAGTGTAGAGCTGCTGTAGGTGTGCATTTTAAGGCTCAAAAATCAGTTGAGAAATAGGAAAAGTGGTTCCCGAGACGTGTGAGGTGTTTGTGATTTAACAGCCCTCCTTCCAGGCAAGGTTTCCCAGCTGCCTGTCAATCCCAGCCCCAAAGTGCCCGGTCCTGGCGCTCCGAGGGCCCAGCTCAGGGACAAGGCTCTCTTCGAGCCCTGTCACAACTCTTCAGCTAAACAGGAGCTTAACTGTGTCCTCCTGTGGGCCAAGAGCTTTGGAGCTGGCACGGCAGAGCATGGTTTGAAGATGATTAAGCATCTGCCTACGCTGTCTATTATTGGAACTGCATCGGAGCTCAGGCTGGGGAACCATTTTCTGAGCAGCCTTCCCGGCTTCCTGAAATCGATGGTGAAAGTAAGCAAAACATGTTTACATTCCTCTGTGCCGACAGCTGAGCAGGCTTGCAGGTGCCAACTCATCACTTATCTTTCTTTTCTCTTTTCCTGTATTCCCCAAAGTCCTGGAGAAACCCCAAGGCGATTGTTCTCACTCTTGTTCAGGGCCATTCCTTGGGCTTTGCAGAAGTTCAGAGCTGGTTGAAGACAAATAAACAAAACCCCCTTTCTTGCAAAAATGTGTGTCATTTTTGACGGGGATACTTGCTTATTCCTGTTATTCTGGTAAGTGGTGGCTTTGTTTCTTCTAGATCTGTTCATCTGGTATTTTGTATGTTGTTCAGAAAGAGAAATGCCAGTCTACAGTCGAGACAAAATTCTGGTTTGGTGTTTGGAAATGCAGTGCCCAAGCTAAAATCCTTAATTTTCTGCCAATTCTTGGGAATTGTCAGGCTTCAGCTCTGAGCCTTCAGGCCAGAGACTGAATTCAGACCAGGAGCTATTTAGTACTTAAGGGAAAGCAAAGTTAAATCTAAGTATAGGGGTATAACTTTGCAGGCTTGTGGTTTACAATTGTCAGACTTCCTTGCTCAAGGACATTTCTGCAGCAGGTTCATGAGCATTTTGTTCTTTTATGCTTTTCTTATTTGTATTTGTGTCATTACATTTTTGAAGCCCTGCTGCTGTGGCTGATTCCCTCCATCCAAATGAAACCACGCCTTCATCTGATAGAACGAGCTGCAGCAAAGTTCTGCTTAGCTCCGTTATTTTTACTGGAACACCACTAAAGGAAGAAGTACAGCACAGCATCTCACAGACCAACCCTCAGCTCTCACTAGTGTCATAAATCAGAAATAAGAAGCTCACCTAAAGTCGAGGAAAAAAAGGACATTTCTGTAAATGGAAACGGCTGCAAGTCCCATATGGATGTTGTGGTGGAGGTTCCCTGCCCCAAAAGGAGGTGGCCCCGCCACCCCCACGCTGGGTTTTCCCCATGGGAATGAGAATTCATTATTTAGCTTTTTCTGAGCCATAACAGCAGAATGTTTTTGCAGAGTGGCTGAGCAGGACTGCGACACTCAGCCGACAGAAATGCCATGGCCTCCAGAGTGAATTGGAATTCCCTCTTTGATTTGAAGGGGGGAAAGCTGATTTTTACAAGGAAATTCAGGGGTGATCACAAAGCTGCCCTCTTCTCCCTGTTCCCCAGAGATATTCCCCAGCAAGCAGTACTAGAAATACAGATGTTGGGTTTGCCTTTCATGTTTTCTTGGTAAATATCTGAATAAATATTTATCAGTAAACAGAGCAGATTTATTTCTAAACTGGAGTTGGCTGGGTTTGTGCATAGTTTCCAGTGAGAGGTTTTTAGGAGTGGTGGAAGGATGCTCAGTCTCAGGGACTGAGCTCTGCAGAAAGAAGAAATGAAGCAGAATTGAGTTTTGAGTCAGAAATGCTGTTTAATGGTTTCTCCCTCATAAAATGTGCTGATGGAAAAATTTTATGTAATAAAAACAAACAACACCTCCTTCTCCCTCAAAAAAAAAAAAAAAAGGAATAGGGGATTTCCTTGCAAAATGTATTATTTAGATGTTTTTAGACTGAACAAACTCTTTTTTACTTCATTTTTGAACTCATCTCAGGGGAGAATCCATAGAGAATTAATTGAACAGAGGCTCCAAACCCAGATAAAAGAACTTACCCCGACTGAAACAAAACGTTTTGTTGAGCTTGAAAGTATTTGTGTGCTTGGGAAGGAGCTCACTGTGTGTGTAGGGGGGTTGTTTTGGTGATCCATGAAATATTTTTAAGATTAATGGGACCTGGTGGTGACTTTGAAGACAGAAAGTGCCTTTTCCAGCACAGTTGCAGCCGCCCATGTCCGTGTGCTGTGTGGGCACTGAGGAGATGTGAAAGCAGTAAATATATTTTGTGAAATCTATTCTTTGTAAAGATAATAGATGTATTTTATATAAATAAATATGTATAAAATAAAATCTGTGTGCAGGTTTTGATGGGAAGGGAGCATGTGTGGGTGCATCCCACAGCCAGGTGAAGAGAGATTTAAACAGAGCAGTGGGGAAGTTGATGGGATTAACTCTTCCCATCACCTACATTACTCTGTTTGGAGGGAGATGTCCTGACTCCCCAACCCCATTTTAACCTCCCTAGCTGGAATATTACCCTGACCAATACAAAACCAGTTTGCTTCTGGTAGGCAGCAGGGCTCTGCTGGGCTGCTGCCAGCGTTCCCCGGGTTTGGAGGCTCCCCTCTCTTCTAAAATAGCTGTGTTCTCCTGGGAGTGCAGGGCAAGCAAGGAAAACTTCAGGCCCCTCACTCCTTGCATCTTTACCTTTTGGGAAAAACTCTTCTTCAAATGAGATGCCACTCAAAAGATGAATGTCCCCTGTCCCAGGAGCAGGTTGTAGGGCTGGGAGAGTCTTTGCTGGACTCTCCAGAAAGTGGTACACCCTCAACTCATGTTTTGAGGGAGGGGAGGGCACCAGGGAAATGCAGGGCAGGGTATTTCTAGCCTGATGTGTCCGAGGAACATGGCAGGATTCAGCTTGAATGATTAAAGTGGAGCGAGTGATGGATCTGGAAGGTGGAGGGAGCATCCTGTGCCCTCCTGCTCTCCAAACCTCGGGGCCCACGCTGAGCCTTTTGCAGGCAGAGCTGGAAAAGGGGTGGCAGGATGTTGTGAGGGAGGAGTACAGAGGAAATACCTGCTTTTACTGGAGTGCTCCCATCACAGCACTCATGTGTGGTGCTTGTTTAAAAGACACAGATTCCTCCCTTCTGTCTGCACAGATTTCTCCCTTCTAACCAGAAGGGCTGAATGGATAAATCCTGAGATTCAGGGACTGGCTCACATCTGTATGTTTGAGGCAAAGAGGTCTTCACTTCCTTAGAGCTGAAATTGTTGAAGAAATCCAGTATTTATTTCCACATCTTCTAGCACTTCAGAGCATGGCAAAGAAACAAGATGTTTGGGGGAGAGGCACAGCTCTGGGCTGAGCCTTGAATTAGACAATGAAATAAGCTCGGGAATAGAAGGAAGTGCATCCAAATGGTTTTGTGATGACAGGGACATGGTTGTGTCCCTTCCCTCTCTCTGTGCCACGGTCCTTAGGGAGCAGCAGGTCCCAGGGTGCTTGGAAGGGCAAGGAACTGGTGGAAAATGAGCGGCCTGGGATTCCCATCCCCTCTCTGGCGCTCACTGACCCTGGCAGACGGGACTTTCACTCTGGCCCCGTCCAACACAAACAGGAGAATTCAAAGCTACTGGATTAGGAGCTGGTGTGGCTTCCATTAACCCGGGGGTTTTGCTGAGCTGACTGCTGCAAGAGCCGTGCATCAAACGCAATGAATCAGGAGGGAAGCCCATAGATCAGAGGAGCCCGCTGACCTCTGGAGTGAGATAGCATTCCCCACAGGCAGCGTGTTGGGAAGGGGGGCGGCCGGCAAAACCACGCGGGCCTCCTATTTATTAATTTCTTTAATGTCTCGATAGGCTTTCAGGCCCAAACTCGTTAATTTTGCCGAGGTATACGCAGATTTTTGTCAGCAGGGATGGCTGGGGGCTGAGCCTCTGCAAGTTTTAAAGTAATAAAGCAGCCAGGGAAGAAACGCTGCCTTGTAAGCAGGGAAGGTTTTACTGCAAGATAGCCAAAAAAATGCTGAGCCCTTCCAGGGAATTCGCCTGCTCTTTGTTTTCTCTTTGCATGCTGCAGATATATGAAAATATTATATGATTTGATTATATTGATGCATTCCTGAAGCATCCATCTGAGCCAGGAAGTGCATCAGGGAGCCCAAAAGCAATGCACGCCCGCGTGCAATTGTGTAAATAGATATTGTTACCCTGAGACCGTGGGGCTGCAGCTTTCCTCCCTGGGACCAGATTAGTTTCAAACACTGATTGAGTTCATTCCCCGGCCAAGCAGCATTTAAACTACTGGAGGCAATTCTTTTTTTTAACCTTAAAAGTAAAAACAAAATAAAACAATAAATAAATAAATAAATAAAAGGAAAACCCCTGAACTAACTCCATCAATAGTTAGGTGAGCCCCTTGCCAGCCAGGATGTGCCTGCACATATGGACACACAATAACTTTGTCCTTTGCTGTCATAAAACTAAAGGCACTCATATGAGGGTGAGAGGTCAGGGGAGACCTTGATTTAATAACAGGGGAAACATTATTTTTCTGTTATTAATTACGCATTATCCATAGTACATTTGCTGCACTTACTTTAGATAAGGTTACATCTATATTTTTGCGAGGGAAACTTCTCGGGTCACGTAGGGGAAGGTGGCTGAAGGCAGGGGAAAGAAATCTGCTTTAGAGAGCTGGGGAAATGCTGCATTTCTCTGTGACCTCCCCCTTCTCAATCTCATCTTCCGGGGACTGATCCTTGCACATTCCTGGAATAGCTCACTTGGTGAATGCTAAATGAATTGAGGTGCAGAAGAAAGTTGGGGCAGCACCAGCTTGGAGTTCCAAGGAAGTCCAGAGGGATGGATACATCCTTACACCTGTGCTCTCCCTGCCTTGCTTGTAGCTACTGGATCAGTCAAATTCAAAGTGAAAAGTTATGTTCAGTGAGAAGGAGACTTAAAAGTTCAAATCCAGGTCTAGTTCAGTGCATTCCTTTTCTTGTTTCCTCGCTTTCAGCTGCTTTGGAGGAGTCTACTGGGAGGATTTATCCTATTCCTGCTGGGGGGCACTCCCAGCCTGCAGAGATGATGGACAGTGGGGATGATTCTGGGGGAAACGTGGGGCTCAGCTCCAGGAATTGTCCCAAAGTGAGAAGCGCAGGTGTCTCTGTGCTCCCTTCCCAGCACAGATCAGGAGATAACGGCACTGCTCTCAGCAGGGATGGATCCATCTCCCCTTTCCCAGCTGAGCCTTTGCCTAAGGAAGGGGCCAGGCAGCTGATGGGAAAGGAGGAAAAAGAAGTGAGGGAAAATAAACAACCCTCAAGGAATCCACTCCACGCAGATGGACGGTTTGTATTACAGGGAGATGAGGAACCTCTTCACGTGGTGCCAGCACTTGGGAGATTTCTCCTCTATTAGTAAATTTTTGGGAGAGAAAAAAAAGAAATAGAAGGGTTTGGATTTTTAGCACAGCAAGGCTCAGGATTAGGATTTACCCACCTGAGACCTCCATCCCTAGGAGCACAAAGGGCTGAGGGAGATGCTTGCCTGTTCCGTGGGAGAGCAACTCATTCTCCAGGCACTTAATTCCGTAGGAAAGGGCGGCTGCTGCTCTGTGATCATCACAGACTCGCCAAGTTTGGCAGGTGAGGCAGTGCCAGTGCTGGATTGGGGATATAATCCTGTGTGGAGCCTCTCCTGCAGCTGAGGGACGATTCGGAGTCCCTGGAATGTGTGTAAGGCTGTGCCCCAGCCCTGTCTCTGTCGGTGCACATGGAAAATGGGAATCAGCAGCCGTTCTATCCAAGCTGATCACAAATTAAGCTGTTTCTTTCCTCAACCCCCTCAGGACACGAGGGGATGCAACTCTGGGTCTGTCTAGCAAGAAAGCAAACACAGAAGTGTCTGCTAGTCTGGGTGACCCATAGAAATGGCTGGGGGCTGGATGTTTTTAGCAGTAGTTCCTTTTTTTGTGATCTTTTCCACACTCCAGCAGTGCTCACGTGAGTACTCCTGACGGGCTGAGGCCAGGGAGGGATCTCTGCTGGGTTTCTCCCTTGGGACGTCCAACAGGCCTGGTACAAATTCAGTGATGGAGACCCAGCTGCGCCTGCTCTGGCTGAGTTTGTTGCCTGCCCAAAACTCAGCACTTGTCCATCTTTGTGCACCCATCTTATTTATTCAGCTGTTTTCAGGTGGCTTCCAGTATCTGTGGAGTGTTTGCCCCCTGTGGCTCATCCCTGGAAGGAAACAAGTGAAATTATCTTTTCTTTGGATGTGAAAGGCAAAGACAGCAAAATTCTGGTTCTGCTTTAGTGGCTGAAAAGCAAAACACCTGAGGGCCTGATGGGTGTTGGGACACCAGTTTGTGTTACTTGACCAGATCAACTGGGAATCCTGGCTGAAGTCAGCACAGGGATTTGCTTAATTAATTAACTTGATTAATTTATGTGAACATAGTGACAGCTCCCTATTCCAGAATCCTGGGCCCAGAGCTGAGCCTCCCTTGGATGTCCCTTTGGAGTGTTTGCTGCTGTCTCCCACCATCAGTTTTCAGTAGTGAACTTGCTGTTATTTCTTTGGGGGTTGTTTTATTCCCGAGTTCCCCATTTCTCGCCATAAAATCAGAGCCAGAAATCATCTGTACAGCTCAGGGTGATGATGTCCTTGGGTCAGTGGTGTGTCTGTCACATACTCTGAAGGGTGATGTGGTCCCCAGTGCTCTGCCTCGTCAGGATATCCCGTTGCATGTGTTTTGTTCCAGGATGTGTTCATTTATATGGAAAATTATACATCCATTTTCAATGCTGGCATGCTCATAGCAAGGCAGTTTGTGCAGATAAAGCTTTTGAGTCAAGTAGTTTCAAAACTTTCCTAAAAGTCTGGCTGTGGAAATTGTCTCCTTGAAAACACTCGTGCCTTAAATTAGGGGATTGATTTAAGCACAGTTCTTAAATCAACTTAATGTCCCTGCTACAAGGAGCATTCATGCAACAGTCATCTCAGTCCCTGCAGTCAGAGCCTCTGAGCTTTTCTTCGTAAGTAAATAGGAAAAAAGAAAAAAAAGAAAGCAACCCCTGAGCTGAATCGGAGCCCTCTCACTCCCACGCAAAATGGAACGATTAAAAAAAAGGATGCTTTTGTTTTAAGTGTAGAACCAGTCATAATAGGCACAACAGGGAAGTGCTTAATAGGGTTTCAGCTTGCAAAACAGTAATTAGAGATGATATTCCTCTGATTGCTCAAGGCTGAGTTTGTGATAGGTCATCCCTCAATCGGGGCTGGCTGTATGTGATGTGGAGGCCCATACTTGCAACATTACAAGGCAGGCATGCTTTTCTTTAATCATTATTATTTCAGTTACAACCCGGATGAGTGATCCCAGCTGGTAGATAAGAATCAAACACACACAAATAGGGCTCATCTTTCTTACCATATGGAAACCTGAATTGCAGAAGTCGTCTCCATCTCAAACCCTGCTCAGCCCCCGTCCACCCAGGCAGTGTTTCTGTCCTGTTTTTGCTGTAGTTAATTGATGAGCAACTCTCCAACCCAAGCACAGCCTCTCCCTGGGTGTAGGGGCAGGGATAACTTCATTTATAAGGGCTTGGAGTCCTGCCTGGCTCGCCTTTCTTCTGAGCTCGAGGTATCCATCTTCTCCTGGCCAGCTCAGAACACACTTCCACTCCTTCTTCCTCTTGGTAGCAGCTTCGTGTCCCAGCCATCAGGTATCCAAATGGTTTTTCTAAAAGTCCAAGTAGAAAACTGGGTCCTGCTTTTATGAGATATTTCTTTACAAGTTTTAGGGGGGATTTGCCTTCTTTTAAGGGGTACCTGCACAGCCAGAGCGGAGACAGGACAAGCCCAAGGAATGCACTCGTCTTCCACATGTGAACATACTTTGCTCCCTATTAAAAAGCAGAGGGGGTAGAAAAACCCCTGATGAAGGGGAAGGGGCAACAATGTCTAATCACTGCAGAGTCATCTTGAGCTAATTGAGTTTGTCTAAAATTCATCCAGCCTTTAAGGTTTAATAGAAGATGATGGTCTTAATGCATCACATGCCTTGGAGTAAATGGATACTCTGCTTTAAAGGCCCTGTTGATGCTATGTGAAGGGGAACAACAGTTGTTATGATTCTGAAACTCAGATTGAACCCAATTAATCAATGCTGAGATGATTTGAATCATGTGGCATGCATGGTCACCTCTCTGATATTCTATCCTTATCCCTCCCTAGACTGAGACATGATTGATGTCAACTGTACACCGAATTTTCAGGGGGAAGGCTGAGCCAAGTCATTTGGACAGAGAAACAAATTAGATCAAAAGTGTGATCCAGGGGAAGGGAGATCAGTTTCAGAGTAGGAGCTTAAATTTCTTTTCATACCTTGGGTCCTCTGTCCAAGTGCACAAGCCCTGGGGATTGCACTTGTGTGTGTGTCTGTTTTGGGGGGTGGTTTGGGGGGGTGTGCACGAGCAGCAGCTCAGGACGCTCAGCAGGAGATGGCCACACATGCCTCAGTCAAACCCAGCGTGCAGAACTCATCCAGAGGCACGTTTGCATCTTCAGGCAGCCCTTAGTGTAAAAATAATCTGCAGCCATCCTCAGATCTTAGGTTACAGCCAGCCGTGGCTACCTTGTGACTTTCCTTGGAGAAAAGGCAGCGGGAGGAGGCAGGCGGGGGGGCAGAGCTGGGGGGAGCACCCCGGGCCCTGCACGGTGCTTCACACCCCCTGTCCACCTTTGGCTCGCAGCTTTTCCACCCTCTCAGCCTGCCAAGCCTTGGCCGGGGGTTCACAGGGAGGGAGGGGATTTTGGATCTCGCCTTTTATTTCCTTGGGTTTCTCCTCCTGGATTACAGAAAGCAGTGGGAGGACTGGGTGGTGTGCTATGGGTGTTTCTAAGGACTGGGGGTTGGGTTTTGTTTCTTTTTGTTGTTGTTGTATTTTTTTTCTTTTCCTTTTCCCTCCTATCTTTTTTTCCTTTTCTTTCTTTTTCCTCTTTTGTGTTTTTAATTCCTTCTTTCCTTTTTCTTTATATTTTTTTTGTCTCCTTTTTTTATCCTTTCTTTTTTTCTTGCTTCCTTTTTTTGCTTCTTTCTCTTTTTTCTTTCTTCGTTTGTTTGTTTGTTTGGGGCTTTTCCTTTCTTTTCTACAGAGGGATTTTCGCTGCTGCTCTCCACCCCTCCCCTAAACCTTGCGCCACCGGTTTGCGGGCGGAAGGACTGTCCTTGCCACACGTTTTGCCCCAAAGGAGGTGTCGGGGGGACGGGAGATTCCCGCCAACCTCAGCCGCTTTATTCCTTCTCACCGTTCCCTACGCGCTGACAGCTCCACAAAAAACTTGCGATTTGGAGCAATCCTGCCCAAACAAACGCGAGGGATGCGAGCAGGGAGCTGAGCCCGTGCCCTCCGGAGGGGCGAGCTCCGGGCGCGGCTGCCCGCGCTGCTGCGGGCGCCGCTGCCGTGTCGCGTCCGCTCCGTGTGTCACATTTATTTCCTGCAAGGAGCTAAAATCGCCGTCGCTTCACCCCATGGCGCCTGCGGGGAGGGGGGGACTGGCTCGGACGCGGTGTCACCTCCCCGCGGGGCCGGGACCGGCGGAAGGTGGAGGCGCAGAGCCCCGAGGTCCCCAGCGTGTTCCCCTTTTGAAAGCCTTTGTGGCCACTAATTTTCGGTGTCCTTCTCCAGCTCCGGGTGCTGGGAATGCCGGAGTTTGCTGACGCTAGGAACTAAGGAGTTTTTTCTTTTATTTTATTTTATCTTTAATGGGAGCTTTCTTTAATTATGATATTAAGCGATTCAGCCTAATTCTGATTAAGGCGAGCGTTGTAACAGTTCAATACAACCCTCATCTCTTTAATAGCTCTAACAGCGTCTGCCGGGGCAAGATACCTTAAGGATGTTAAATGATGTCAAGATTATTTTTCATTACTGCAGTTTTGTATAGTTAGAAAAGCAACAAACACTGTTAATCTGGTTCAGTGAGGGGGCAAAGCCTTTAACTACACAATTTTTTTTTACTCATTAAGTTCATTTGTGCAAAAATTCTTGTAATATAATTACGTGTTTATACTACCTTTGCTCGTTTTCCTCCTTTCTTTTTTCTTAACCCCAATCGAAAAAAAAAATCACTGCTGCTGAAAATCGCTGATTATCCTGACACATTTTTTCCCCCCCAGTGGAAACGCTGATGATTTGAAGCACAAGGAGTAGGAAATTCTGACGGGAGATCTATTGTTTTTCAGAAAGATCTGAACAATAAATGTCATGGAAGGCTCCGCGCTTCTATATGTGTTAATTAGAGGCTGCATAAATAGGTGCACAGAGGAATAGAAGTGGCTTCCTTAAGTTTCCAGAGCTGGGCTATAGTTTATGTTACAAACAAAAGAAAATTCGGGTTTGGGTTGGCGTTTTTTTAATGACAGCGCATAAAACCTTCTCACTTTTCTCAGTACCGTCCATCCAGCCCTTCCTGTCTCTCGCCTCGGGGTGGGGGGAGGGAAATAAATAAAGGAAAAGTGGGGATTGTGAGCGTTGCCTTAAGAGTTTGGGTAGTTTTAATTCATCCCCGCTTCCTTTCCAGCCGAAATTCTCGGGAATTCGCACACCAGCGAGGAAAAGGGATGGGGGCAAAACCCACGCTTTTCCATAACACCTGGCCCGGAGGGTTGAGTGAAAACGCTGAATTTTGGGGCGCCAGGGTGACACTTTCGTCTCTTTGCAGCATTTCTGCAGAGTTTGAGCGGCTGCGGTGAGGGCTGAGCTGGGTGCGGGGATTGTCCCCCGTGTCCCCAGCGCTGCCCAAGAGCCCCGAGCTTCCACCCCCCTATGCCAGCATCACCCCTTCCCACCAAAAAAAAAAAAAAAAAAAAAA
>WAAG01044063.1:130126-149300 GCA_013390105.1 Tichodroma muraria
AAAAAAAAGTGATTTAGTCTTAAAATTCATAATACTTGCTTCAAAAATAAACCCCAAACAACCTTCACGTCTCGGGGTGAGGGGGCCGTAGCACCCGCATCCCCCCCTCTCGGAAGCCACCCTGCTTCCTATTGATTTTATTCCTTGCCCAGAGCCTCCCAGAAAATGGCATTTGCCGGGATGTTTTCCCTGCGCAGCCTGCGTATCGTCACTCAGCGGCAGAGCTCTCTCCATCCTCCCTCCTTTTGTGTCCTTCCAGCCCTCTGCTTAATTGTATTCCCAATTGCATTTGCTTTGATGGATTTACTTCCTTTTATAATTTCCCAGTTATGGACCCTGGTTTTGCCTTCCCGACACTTAATGTGGAAAAAAATGTCCTTTATGTGCTCAAGTTGAGGAGGAACCGCTCGCTTTGAAGGTCTCCGCCGGGATGTACGAGGGGTTCTCCCCTCTTTTATCAGGCCTTGATGTCCCCCCACCCCACCCCTGTTTTCCTGCGGTCCTGTCGCGTCTCCTCGTTCCCCTGATGATGTTTTTTACAGCGTTAATCCCCCCGAGCCCCCCGAAAAGACAGGGAGAGCGAAGCGGGGGAAGCCTGAAGGGGAGGAGTGAGGGAGTGAGGGGGTGCGGAGGAGAGCGCGGGACGATGGCAGAATGGGGTGAGCTGGCACTCGCGGGGTGCTGCCTGCAGCGCTCCGCAGGGCTTAATGCATCGAGCATATCGCGATGCAGATGGGGGGGGCTGGGCGCCGGTAACGCCGGTGGCCGTGGAGAAGGTTCGGGAAGCACGCGAGGGACGGGCAAGGGCCGGGGCTGCTCCCCGCCGCGGCTTGGGGCAGCTGCTGCGGGCCGGGCGGTTGCCGCCGTTCGGGGGGCGTCCCGCGGCCGCTGGCCCTGCCACGCCCGTGCGACGGGCCCGGCGCTGCCCGTTCGGGGGTCCGGAGGGCAGGACACGCAGGCCCGCTATGGGGAAGTGGGGTTCAAGCCCCGCTGTAAAGGAGGCGCGTTCCGAGGGGCACCAAATAAATCCCTG
The DNA here is from genome assembly GCA_013390105.1 of Tichodroma muraria. Taxonomy (NCBI): domain Eukaryota; kingdom Metazoa; phylum Chordata; class Aves; order Passeriformes; family Sittidae; genus Tichodroma; species Tichodroma muraria. Next base: position 131,160 of record WAAG01044063.1, read on the forward strand.
TTTGTCAGGGAGGGACGGGGCGGGGCGGGAGGAAATCCCGAGAGAAGGAGCCCAGGGAGGGGGGAGCGGGGGGCGCGGGGGGCAGAGACCCCCCTGGGAGACACGACCCTCGGGCGGCCCCGGGAGGGAGGAGCGCTCCTGTCCCCCGCTCGGAGGGGACGATTTCGTTTACGGAAATAAAGGTGGAGATGCTCCTTGATCCAGGCACGGCGGTTCTTCTGCTGATCCCCCCATAGCGCAGAGGTGCCGGAGTGGAGCCCCGCAGCCCCTTCGCAGTGGTTTTGGGGAGGGACGATGCGTTTGTCCCGCGGCAGAGCTGCCGCTTTTTCTCCGCTTGTGGGAAACGCTGGTTTCCCCTCTCCCGAGTCCAGGTTTAAAACATTCGCGACGTTTTAAGTCCGAGATCTTTTCTCCTTTGGCAACAGTCGTGGCTTAAGGAGGAGGTGCCCCGCCGGCAGTGCCCGGAGCCCGCCCCGCTCGCACAGCTCCGGCAGCGGCCCCCGGCCCCTCCGAGGATGCTCGGGTCGAAGGGATGCGGGCGATGGGGAGGTGGATGCGGGTTGGGCTGGGACTCAAAACTGGTAGAAAACAACAAAAAAAGTGGAGATGGGAAGTAAGAAAGGAAACGAGGGAGCAGCTCGGGCAGGGGGACACCTCTGCTGGCTGTCCCCACGGGTGGCTCCCCGCGGGGCGTGAGGAACCTGCAGCTTCGGGAGTAAAAGAAACTAATTATTCCCTTCTCTTTTTCCCTTCGTTCCTTCCACGTCCCTGTGCTGAGCAGGTGTGATGTGGGGTTTAGGGCAGGGCACAGCTTTCCACAGGGGGCTGAGCCCTTTTTACCCCTCTGTGTGTGTGTGTGTCCCGTTGCACGAGTAAATTCCCAAAGTGGAGGTGGATGCCCGATGTCTTAGACCTGGAAAAAATATTTTCGTACCCTCTCAGGCACCCTTTTCACAGCCTCACTGCCTCCCCTCCTGGGTGAGCAGCTCCAGCAGTGGCCAACCCACCTCAGTGAACTCGTATGGGAGAAGAGGGGTCGAGCAAAGACGGGGCAAAAGGTTGTTGAGGCAGCAAATAAATCCCAACACCCTGTTCCCCCACGTCCTTTCTCCTGCCCCACGTATCAACAACAACAATAACAGCCAGGCTGACACTCCAGCCGTTTGGGGAACAATCCTTTTAATCAGGGAATAATCCACAGGACACTTTAAAGAAAAGCTGGAGCATTAACCCTGTGCCCCAGTATAATTCTTCTAAGAGGCATCTGGTACTTACATCACAACGTGGGATTAGCTTTCTCCTTGCAAGTACTGCAAGATCAAAGGGGTTTTCCCGTGCCCTGCAAGGACCTCAGTGAGGTGCCCCTGCTTCTCCTCGGTGTCCCTGGCAGGAGGGACACGCCTGGGATCCTGTGGTGTTTCTGACAGAACAAACTGATGAGCTCAGCTGAGCCTTCTGCCAAGAGCACAAGGGATGATCAGGACTTGCCTGGGTGGGGAAGGGCTGGGGGATATTTTAGGGCTTATCCCACCCTCTTCTGTACTGCCAAGAGCTACTTTTGGGCGTCATGGCCCCAAACTTCCCACTTCACCTGCAGCTTTCAGAGGAGGAGACCAGAGCAGGAGCTGCTCTTCAAGTAATAGGACAAGAGGACACAGCCTTAAGTTGTGCCAGGAGAGGTTTAGGTTGCATAACAGGAAAAATTCCTTCACTGAAAAAAGGTGGTCAAGTATTGGAACAGGCTGCCTGTAGAAGCAGTGGAATTACTGTCCCTGGAAGTGTGAATGTGGCACTTGGGGACACAGTTTAGTGGTGAACCTGGCAGTGCTGAGTTAGTGGTTGGACTTGATGTTCTTAGAGGGCTTTTCCAACCCTAGCAATTCTAACAGGGGATTCTGTGATTCCCCTGTCCCTGCTCCCTTACTCATCCTGCTTCAGCTCCAGTTTAGGCCTCACCGGTGTTCCTGGGCTGGGTCATAAAAAGATTTACAAGACATTGTTAAAGCAGCAATAAAAACAATTAACTTTAATGGCACCTTGGTTGGGTTTTTCTCTCTTCTCTTTTCCCCTCCAGAGCGTGCAGCAGGCCAGGAGCAGTGCAGGACCTGGTGGGGAGAGACTGCAGGGAGGGAAGGGGCAGCCAGCTCCCAGCACCCTGCCTTGGGGGTCTGGGAAGTGGGGTCCGCTCGGACAACCCAGGTTTTTGGGAAGTTTGGGGCGTGACCCGCTCACCACAGGCCCAGAAGAGCTGCTGAGGGCTCCCTGCACCAGTGGTGGGACCTTCCACCCCTCCCTGGGGATCCCCCCAGGGCATTCCCTGGCCCTTCCCAGAGCAGGGATGGAGGAGCAGAAACTGCTGCCATGCCTGGGGCTCTGCCCTGCCCAGCCCTGGCCAAGCCCCATCAAAAACCCCACAGTCTTGGGCTCAGTCAAGGTATTTTTCTTTCTTTAAAGTACAGGAATTAATTTCTGAGGAACTGGGAATGCCAACTGTAGCTATAAATCAGAAACTGCTAGAGGATGAACATTATCCAAAGTGAAGCAATTTAGTAAAATCATCTCTTTCCTTCCATCTTCCTCCCCCCTGCTCCCCAATGAAAATTAAATTATTAGCTTAGCAGTATAAATGATAGTGCAGAACCAGTTGGAGATGCTGTTTGGGGTGAGTTCATTAGATAAATGGCATGGAGAAAGATTTGCAAAAATACAAATAAAAATTGATGTTTACTTCTACTGATCACCCAGGGGGGGTTGTCTGTTAATGTTGTGATAGCAGACATATTTCTTGTAAGGACAGAAGAGAGGATCTTCTCTTCTTGGAGTACTTCTGTACTGGTATTTGAACATCTGGACAGATTGTACAAAACATTCACCTAAAATAGCATTGCTTCGTTGATCTTAGAAGTTATTAAAAATAAAAGAGCTGGCAGCAGAGAGGAATCATAAAGTGCGTTTGGATTTCATATGAAATTTCCCCCCTGAGATAAAGCTGTAGTGTTTTACAGAAGATGAGAGATCCCTACCAAGTTAGGCTATGTAAAGAAATCATCAATCCAAAGATTTCAGATATTCCTATGTTATTCTTTTTTTTCTTCCCAAAAGCTTTGCTGATGGAGAGAGAGCCTGTAAAGGTGAATCCCCCCTGAGCAGAAGCCTGGCTGAAGCAGCACTGCCGGAGTTGACATTCCCAAGCCAGAGCTTGGATTTGTGTGATACCCTCAGGAATTGGTGTTGGGAGGCTTCAGCCCTGAGATCACTTATGGGACGCAGGTCTGGAGTGAGGATGGGTTAACCCAGACAGAAATTTTCCTCAGCAGGGACACCCACATCCCCCTGGGATGAATGGGGACGTTTGTCATCCTTCCATCCTCCTGCTTTTTAAAGCGCAGCCGGCTGATTTCTCACGCTCTCAAACGCAGAGGCACCTTATTAGCACACAGATGCCACCATGCAATTTGCTTTAGGTTTGTGCCCCGAGCTTTGCCTCTGTGCAAAATGTCCGGGGAGAGAGAGAGAGAAGTGTAATTATCTGGTTACGGCTCTGCTGACACAGGGCAGGGCCACGCCGACAAGCCACAGCCTGTCAGTGCTCCTCACTAACTGTCCGTGGGGCTGCTCCTGCCCTATCCCAACTGGGAAGTCACCCAGAGCAGCGCCTCCTCCTTCCCTTTTCACCCCATGTCATTTTTTCTGGCCTTTTCCTTCTTAAAAAATACTTGCTGGGTTTCAAAAAGTGCTTTGAAAGCATCACGGCTTGCAGCGCTCTGAAAGAGGGAGATGGAAAAGAGTTGGGGCTGAGTAAAGCCCCAGTTTTCTGCAGAAAAAAGCTTTTCTGCGAAGTTTTTCTGCAGAGCCACAAACCGTCTGTCTTTGGGGGTTCCAGCATTGTAGAAACTTTCCTCTGGAATGGGTGCATTAATTGCTGCCTTGTTCATTTATTTCCCCTCTGTGCTTGGTGTAGAAGAGAGTCGCTGCTGCCGTCTCACTGCTCCCACTTGGGGAATAGCAGCAGGGACAGGTAGCTCCGTGTAATTAAATCCCATCGTGAGTTACCACTTCTCAGCTGCGCTCCCCAGCCGAGTCCCTGCTCTGGGCATGCCCTCGGCCCAGCCATTCCTCTCTCTGCCAGCCCTTTTAACAGGTTTTTTTTTCCCCCCATGGGTGTGGATCCCTGAGTTAGTGGTTGAACCCTGGTTTGTTTTCCAGTTACCTCTGCAAACCTTAGAAACCTGCCTTAGACGCTGAGGCTGGAAAACGCTGTCCCAGGCCATTCCCGGCACAAAGAGCTTGTCCCAGCTATCCGGAGGGAGCACAGGCAGTTAATGCGCCTCAGCTAACGAGCAGCGACTCGTTAAGTTTCAGTGACTTAGTCCTTTATGTTGGCCTGTCTATAAGGGAGAGACCACACAGAAGCAGAAAGAGCAGCCGGCTCTGTGGCCCCCAGAGTCAAGGGGGAGGTGATAATTATTTGTTTGGACTCTCCTGTTTTAGCGGAGTTGCCAATTGTTTGTTTTTAAGCTGATCAGGAGTTGAACCGTGTGTGCCTTGTGGCTCTTAAGCCGGACTAGTGAGGGAGCAGAGGCAGCACTGGCCCGGGCTGTGGGCGGCCTTGGAGCGGGGTGTGGGGGCAAGGAGCACAGGGCATGCTCGGGATGAGGGGATGCGACTGCTCTGGGAGTCATTTGGGAATCTCAGCTGATGATAATTGTGGCTTGGAGGTCTCACACGCAGGCTCCAGCAAATTTGGAAAGACAGGAACCCCTGACAGCTCTCTCTGTGGTGGGAGGGGGATTAGGGAATGGGTTTATGGCATTTAAGTGCCCTCCTCCCCCAGCTTTGTGACAAATAGCCACAGGGGAAAAAATAGATTCTGTTTCCTCACCCTGCTCTTGCTGGAGCTCTGAGTGAAAGGGAGACAAAGCCCAGGCTTACCTCCTAAGTGTTTCCCACTGCCTTGCTTAGCTCTTGGTCTCCTCTGATTCCAGTCTTAGGCCCCCTAATTCTCCTGTGGTGTTGTAGGTGGGGCTGGAGACAAGGCTGGGCGCTTTGCAGGACCCACACACCAGGAGACCCCGCAGCCTGACCCGTGTCCCCAGCTCCTGCTCCTGTTTTGGATGGCAGAGCAGGAGAGAGCAGAGCATTGGAGCTGTGGGTTCATGGATCAGCCAGACTCAGGCTCCTCACTGGCAGGACACTAAAGGTTCACTGTCACCAGTGTTCCTGCTGGTAACTTGAGCCCAAACTTTCTTATCACGTCCCATGGGAAGGCAATAGCAGCGTCACACATAACTCCTTGGGGCAGGAGAACAGCAACATGGAATTGCTACTTTAAAAAGCCGGGTGCAGATAAGCTTTTCTGCCTTTCCTGCGCTGGTTATACAAGCACTACTTAGGGAAAAAAATAAAAACAACACTGGAGACAGGCTTGAAACAACTGCTCTGTGCTGGAAGAGCGTGCGTGTGAGATATGGAGTAGATTAGAGCTTGACATGGCACATAAAAACACTCTTTCCTTTTAACACCTTTATTGCAAGTTTTAAAAGGCAATCAAAATACGTTCTTAGCTGTTTGCCTCTGTGCTATAAAAGGACACTCATACCTGTGAAATCTTATGACCTACAAATAGAGAAAATGGGTATTTTTTGCGTCAGTGACCTCTTGAGTGAGGCTACGTAAATAAAACGTAAGTGAAGTGTTGGGGATGCGTTGTGTAACAGGAGGATGGTGGGGACAGTGCTGGTTTCTACCAAAGAGAGTGAAAAAATCGTTATGAGCACTTGCTTAAAGAAGACTAATCCAGTCCTGAGGGAGCATGGTGTTTCTGAAGTCAGTGGAACGATGCCGGTGTGTGTTGGGCTTTGGAGAAATGCTCAGACTTGCTTGGAAGAAGGCACCTGTGTGTGCTCTTGGATTCTTCCCTGCCTCTCAAATCTTCATCCCAAGGTTTTCTTTACTGCTTTTTCTCCAGGAGGCCCGGATAGATGGATTTGTGTATCATGGGCTTAGAAAGGAGTAAAAGAATGGATGGCTATTTCAAAATAAAGGCTCCCAATAGCCAAAGCTCCGGGCAGGAAGGAAGGGCAGTCAGATTTCCCTCCCTGCAAACTCTCATCCCTTTGGTTTTATTTTTATTTCTGCTGCTTTGTGTTTTGTTATTGGATGTTTTCTTGGCTTTTTTTCTTTCCCCAAGTCAAACTCAATGAAAGTCTGAGAATGAAGTCGAACAAGTGAATTTTGTGGCCTTGCCTCCACAAGGTCATGAGATTTTTGCAAGAGACCAGGGGCTGGAATGCCTTGAGCTTTGATTCCTGAGTCGCACAGCGGCTCGGGAAGGTGGCTTCCAGCAAATAGGGCTCGCACAGGTACCTGGCCCTGCTTTGTGGTGTTTGGAAAAAGGTGCAGGAGCAGTGGAAGCACTGGTTCAGCCGGATGGAGCCTGACTCCATCCCTCTGTCTGGAAACGAAGCAAATGCCTCTGCCCCCACTATCAGCTCTGTGCATCATATGATTCATGCTCGAGGAGTCCCAGAATTACAGCTGTAAGGCACATTGTGTTTAGGCTCACTGAAATCATTCTGTCATAAAAGGGCTGCCATTGTGGGTGCACTGGGGAGGGAAAAAAAAGAGGAAGAGTCACAAAGGCAAGGCAGGCACCCAGCCATCTTGTGCAATCAATATTCCTGCAACCCTTCCCTTTCGGAAAGGCTCCGGTTCCTTTGAAATGCCAAGCACCTTCTCCCCTCTACATCAGGGCAGCTGCCTTGCTCTTCCCTCTTGGGGAGGGCATGGACTCACCTTCCACGAGCATCCTTCCATGCCCATGCAGCAGCTGCATCCAGCCTTTCCCTGCTCTCAGCATGCCTCAAATGTATCAATTTTCATTTGTTTCCAAATTATCCTGGCATGACTTGATTAAAGGCTGGTTGAAATGTACAGTGCAATCTGGTTCATCTCTACACTGTCCTTTTATTTTATTTTTTTTTTTTTTTCTGTGGATAACAAGGGGCTGGACTTGGTGGGAAGGGTCTTTTCCAAGCCTGGCTCAGAGCGGGGCTGCTGAGGTGGGGGGCAATGAGCACATGGAAAACATCCCAGGTAGTTGTTGTTCTCCTGTGTTTGGGAAGTGGGAAAAGGAAGAGGCATTTCCCATCATCTTTCCGACACCTGTTTTGGGACGAGGTGCCACAGCAATTCTTGTGTTTGTGCCTGTGCCACACGTGACACCTGCCAGGACACAGCGTCTCCTCACAGCACGCAGGAGAATCCTTCAGTGCCAAGGAATTCTCCCTCCTCACTCCTTGCAGGGCACCTTTCTCCGGAGGGCTCCTTGCCCAGGCCATGGGCTGGGGGCTCCCTGGGGTGATGGGAGCAGGTTCTGAGTGGCAGGACCCCTTCTCTCTCATCCCTTTCCAACCCAGGGCACTGATTTAGGACGGTCCAGTTTAGGCTGATATCCAGCTGCTGCTCAGCTGCATTTCCAGGTATCCCACCCTCTGTATGATCCTCCTGGATTCCCCTGGTCCTTGCAATTCTCACCTAGACTTGACTTAACCACAAGTTCTTAGCTGCCAGCAGAGCACGGAGCTTCCTTTCTCCCATGGATGTTTCTCAGCCCGTGGGTCACAGCCCGAGCAAGCTCAGGAAAGGCAGCCGGTGAAAGGAGGGAGAAGCGAGGGGGAGGGAATCACTGAAAACTTTACTGCAATCCAATGCCAGAAAAATCCTGCTCCTCTGCTTTGCTGGTGCCAGGGATTCTTTGTCAGAGCCCTCTGGAAACGGCTGCCCACGGAGGGAGCGTGGGGACGGGGAGGTGTCGTTGAAATGTTTCTGGGTTTACTTTTAGGGAGAAGGAATGGGAATAACCATGTGGCTTTGGTGTTGTTTTGTGCTGGATTTTTTCCCCTGAAATAATCACAAAAAGAACGATGGGTTGTTCTAGATCAGACTCTGTGCAGCACACGGGTACAGGATCAACGTTGTTACCATGCTTCTGTTTATTATTCTACCAGGTCTAATTGCTATTAGTCATAAAGTCATACTACAGTTAACCACTTTCCAAATTCATCCTGGGGACACCTCTCCTAAATTATTTCCATGCTGGTCATTTGCCATTTATTTCCTTCTCCTCTGTTTTCTGTCTCAACAAGTTTTTAATCTATGACAGCACTTTATCTCCCAACCCCATGATTATAAAATTTCCTTCAGAGACTCTACTGAAGGGCTTTATCAAAAGCCCTTTGAACCTCTCCATAAATTAGAATCTCTGTTTTCCTTTTCCTACTATTTTGTTAACTCTTTCAGGGGTTCAGAGGGGTAAGGAAGCTTTGATTCACCTTCAGCAGGACTGGATTCCCATTTCTTTTCCTTCACTCAAGGCAGTTAATTTACATCACTATTTTGGCATTATTCTCTCTATTTATTACCCCTCTCTCTCCTTGCCCAACACATCCAGATCCCTGGCTTGGGACCACATGTTGGTGCTCTCCTAACTGGGGAATGGCCTTCACTGAGCTCCCATGTCCCCTCTACTCCTCCTGGCACTGGTGATTGATAGGCTGGAGCAGACCCTGCTGATGTTTAGTGAGCAGAGCCCTGGCTGCTGGGGAGCTGTGCTGATTTGCCCCAGCCCAGAAGTGGCACCATTATGTTTTTCCTGGCGACAGGCACTTTATTCTCAGATAATCTTCTCCTGATATTTCTCCATTTGCTGCTCTTAGGCTCTGGCCTGACTTCTCGTTTTGATAGGAGGTGGCTCTTGCTCCCTGCTGTTACGAGCACATCAAAGGGGTAGGCAGGAGCAACCTTGTCTGAAGGACAGTGTTGGACTGACACTCTGGAGCCTTGGATTATTCCTCCCTGCCTCTGTTCTTGACCAGATAAGTAACCCAGGGTGAGTCAGTTCAGTTCTCCTCAACCCTCCCATTTTCCCTCCCACACTCTTTCTGTCTCTGCGGCTTAGATTTTAACATATCTAGTGCAGGAAATTGTCTCTCACTGTTTGCGCAGTGCCTGTTGCAATGAGATCCTTCATTGGAAAAATCATAAGTCAACTTGGAAATCTTTTCCTCGAGTATCTGAATTTCCTTCCCCCTTTGATGGATTCTTTCCTGTAACTTATTCTCTGGCTGCATGTGGGTAATGCACATTTATTCCTTTTTCTTAGACAGTTACTAGGAAAAGGACGTTGAAGTGGCTTTGCACTTCCCCTCCATCCCTTTCCCCTAGTACCTTTTGAATGGTGGTTCCAGTCAAAGTTGAAAAAAGGGTGGAAGTTTCCTAAAACTTTTGTGGGAATGGAGGCAGTGGGATAGAGGAGACCATTAATGAACTCCTCTAAAGCAGTGGTTATTGGAGCAAGATCTCCTTTCTGGGCAGAGGATCCACACTGGGAGCAGCTGCTTGGTGCCCACAGCAGGTGATGAACCCATCCCTGGTGTCCATGAGGACGCTGGAGACACCACTGGACAGAGAGTCCATCCCTTGTGCACAGCCCCTGGGGACAGAGGAGGGGTGAATTCCTGCCTGAGCCTCAATGGGATTTCATTAAAATGGGAAATGAGCCGTGGGTGCTGGGAGCCAGGCCATGCTCGTGGGGTTCTGGTGCTCGTGGCCCTACGTGCTGCTTGTGACTGAGGTGTCTCCTGGCAAGCAGCAGCACTGAGCTCCTGTGGGGCTGTTTGGAAATTCCTCCCTTCCTCCCACTTTCTGCCCGCACGCTGAGCTCTTGGGCAGAAGAGAGGGAAGCTATTACCTGCTTTCCTGTTTTCCCCTCTAGATATCTCTTCAATGGAAGTGCAGAGAGGTTGGGATTTGGGGCTCATTAATAGCATACCCTATTATCAGCTGAATGTCACAAACCACCAGTTTTGGATGCCCTGGTTTTTTCTGAGTGGGTGGTTTGGAAGGAGGATGGAGTTGGCTTTCTGGAGCACTGCAGAATCCTTCCGCCAAATATTTGGCTGCTCAGCAGCCCTGAATACTGAAGCCTGTAGGGCATTTTGGAGTTGGGAGTGTGGAAAATGAGGAATCCTCAATGAACAGACTCGTGAAAATTACAGGTTTCCCTCTGCCGTGCCTCAGTTTACTCATAAGTAAATTGGGCAAAGTAATCCTTGGGCTTTCGCCCCAGGGGGCCCCAAGTCAAAATTCTTTAAAGTCCTTGAAGGCACTTGAATGAAAGACTCTGGACCTGGTAATTACAGAGTGTTGTGCTTGCATGAGGCTATGAGATAGGGAAACCTTTGCCAGGCAAGGTTTGGAGAAGAAAATCAGCCTGGCTCTGCCAAACCCTCCGAGGGGAAAATGGAAGATTTACTGTTGCCAGCGTCAAAATCAGCTGTTGTCGTTCAAGGCCATTGCAAATGGATTTGTGGCAAGACTGTATTTGCACAAACCAGGAGGGAAGAGCAGCCTTTGCCAGGGTGAGGCTGCTGCTGGTGCTGGTGGGATTTGCATGGGAGCAGGTTAGGAGGCAGCACTGCCTGGCCAAAGTCAGCTCAGCCCCATCAACCCAGCCAAGCTCTGCTCATTTCCCTAAGCTCAATTTTTGGCTTCTTTCCTTGAAAAACATCTTCTTAAAGAAAGCGAGTGAGAGAAGGGAGGTCAGCTGTGTCAGAGGATGTTTTGCCTGTCTCCCTTAGGACTCGGTTGTGGATTTAACATGAGATTTCCTTGAAGCCCTGGGAAAAAAAGCAGGCTTCAAATTGTAGGTCAAAGCTGTGACTCACCCCTTGGTTTCTGCTTTGCTTTGGGAAGGAGGAGAAGTCGTTTGGGCCGGTTCTGTCCTGTGCAGGGGTATCTCCAAGCTGTGCTGGCTCCGATGTGGTCACTGGATTGAGCACATCGTGGTCGTTAGTGGGAGCAGGGCTCTGCTGCCTGCACTGCTGTGCCCCATCCCTCTTGCCCTTGCTGAAGAGGGAGATGTGGCCTTCAGAGGTTGATTTTCCTCCCCTGTGCTCTGCCTGGCACTGGGCTGGAGAGGAGAACACAGGGAGTCTGATACTGTGACTGATATTCCAGTTCAAAGGTGTAAACATGCCTGCCTCGGGTCTTCCTTTGCTTGACTACAGAAAAAGCTACAAGACCCCTCACGGCTCATTCTGCTGACACCTCTTTTAGAGGTGCCATTCAGGAGCTTTGTGCATCAAGGAAGTTGTCAGCACAAGATGATAAATGATGAGGTGCCGGCGCTATTGCTAAGGGCCCATTAAAAACGAGACACCTTTGAATTCACAGGGTAATAACAGGCACGGGGTATGGGTTATTGGTCTCTTTTTCAGCAGAGAAATGATAAATGTTCCTGTGGAAAGAAGTACCACACCCCCTCAAACAAGCCACCCTTCCCTCTGCCATCGAAATTCCTGGGTCAGAGGAAAGGATTTGATTTCACTGCTAACACTCAGCCAGCACAAATATGTGCTAGGTGTGAAAGCCACCTGTTCTCGGCACAAACCTGGCAGGGAGATGTGCAAGGAGCAAAGGGTGCGAGGCAATTTGGCTGTCACTCATCTTCTCAGGAACTTTGGAGTAATGTGTGAGTGTGTAGAGGAAAACTCTCACTTGTGGTGAAAAATGCAAACAACTTCTTTTACCATTTCCTTTCTTAAATAAAAAAGAAAATCCAAAGTTGCCTCACTGCATAGAAAAAGGGAACTAAAAATCTTGGGTCAGTGTGGTTTTGCCCATCTACTTGCAAGGGGCTGAGCGTGGCCTTTGGAAATCCCACTGCTGATGACTGGGCTCAATGCTAATCTCCAGGTCTTTTGATCTTTATACATTTAGGGCTTGACCTGAAGTCTGGAGAAATTAATGGGAGCCTTTCTCTCTCTCTCTCTGGGTATTTGCTCAGGGACTGATTAATTGATTTTTACATTTGTTGACTGTTCCTATATGGTGGACTCAGAGTACACCATGAAAATTTAATGAAATATTAAAATGGGGTATTTGTTGACAAGAGTGACCCTGTGTGTCATGCAAGAAAAACTGCACGTTTGGAAGTGTCTTCTGAACGTCCTTCACTCCCTCCAAATCTGATGTTTCCCAGCCATGTGCTCCATCTTCAGGACTTCTTTGGCTGGACGAACCATCTGAGCATGGCAGGTCTTGAGTAGGCTTAGAAAATGTCCGGGGTTTCTGAGCACACCCTTTTCCGTGACTGGAAATTATGCCTGGGCTTAACACGTGCAGTCTTCCCAGACGTGGTCATTGTGAATATATGCAGATCAGCTGTGTCTGGGCGAGAAGCAGCAAACCCAGCGCTCCTGGGATGCCCTGGATGTGGAAGTGGGAAGGAAATCCAGCGTGTTTGGGACCTGACAGGGCAGCATGCATTCCCATCTGGGAAATCCTTGATGGACAAGGAGAGGATGTCCACCAGAAGGGTGCCACAGCCAGGCTTTGGTAAAGGGAGGTGAGAAGTGGTTGGGCTGCCAAGGGCCTCTCACCGAGCAAAGCCGGCTGTCAGCACTCCCCCCTCCACAGCCTCCCCCTGGTACAAACTCCAGCAGCTCCAGCGATCCCAGCACACAGGAGGGGAAGAGGTTTGTTTCTGAGGGGCAGGGTCCAGATGGTTTACAGGAAGGAGGAGGAGACCCTGACTTTGTGTGGTTGATGGCAGATCCCCAAGCATAGGTAATGCAGCCTGTGGGTGAAACTGGGGATGGCAATGGCTGAGGAAGTACCTCCATGGGGAGATTAATTCTTCACGGTCAGGCACCTGGATCGATGCCTCCCTTGAAGTATCACCCCATCAGCTCCAGAGTGGCTGGAAAAAGGACATTCAAAATAGTCTTGCACTCCATCCTCTTCCCCCTGCCTATCTCAAAGAGCACCTTAGTCTCTTCCCTGGGAGGCATTTACTCCACAGAGTAGTCATATGCAAATTCACCTGCATATTCACATTGCACAGGAGAAAGCATAAACCTTTCTTCTTAAGTTTCCAAAGGGTACTCTTGGCCTCATCAGTTCCTGCAATGTCTTCATTGGCAGAATCATCCTAGAAAGCCTCTGCCTGCAGAAGGGAATGCAGCAGGGAGAGGCATCCCAGCTCTTTCCAGGCTGTAAAAGGTTTAACTCCTCTCTCTGTCCCCGTTATCCCTTTGTGAGATCCTCAGCCATCCTCACTGGGATGAGTGTTACCACAAACGATGTTATCTCATGATTACCAGGTAGCAATGGTGTGTATCCCAGGTGAAATGGTGAGTTATTAATCCTAATTACTTTAAGCAAGGCACAGTGAAGTTGCACAGCCTATTTTTCTGGTCAGGGACTGAAAACTCGGCTATTAAGAGGAGACAAGCTGCGAAATCTCTCTCCAGGCATCTGAAGAAGCCTCAAGAGATTTTTAGAAGTGCCGAACCCTTAGATGTTCCCAAAGATTTTAGAGGAATCTCGAGTGCTTGCCTCTGGCTATAACCCCATTCCAGGGCTTAGGGTTGTCGCCATGAGCAGAGGTACCTGTTTGCAAATCCCCTCACTTGCCTCATTTGGGGCAGGTTCTCTACACTTCTTTCCTAGCCTGGGGCAGTCAAGAGTCCTCCTGTGAGGCATTTCCAGTCTTTTCTGTTGAAACTGACTCCGTGTAATTGGGAAATCATTGCTGCAATGAGCCTAATAGGGGCATGACAAACCTCTGGCGCTATTTTTTTTTTGGGGGGTTTTGTTTTTTTTTTTTTTTGTTGTTAGAACTGATGGCTTTGGCTCCTTTGCCTGTTGCAGGAGGAGGAATAGAGCTGGAGATCTCCAGGAGAATGTGGCACTTAACAAACTTCAGGTGAAAATGCTTAGAGCTGCTTAGGACCTGTTGTTCCCTCTCTGCCTGTTGCTCCTACACCTGTGCACCCCGTGCCCGAGCACTTTGCTGCCCGGGAGCTCTGGCCTGGGAACGCGGTGGGATCCATCAGGAGACATCAGTTGTGCGGTGCCAGGGCGTGGTGCTTTTCTCTTCGGCTCTTTGACTGTAACTTCGGCGCCCGTGCTGGAGCAGAGCCTCCCGAGGTCCCGCTCCGCGCCGTTTGCTGAGGCTGAGCGATGAGATCGTGGGCTGTGCTGCTTGCTCACCAGATGCTTTTGGCTGGGGGCTACTGAAGCGTATTCCAGTCCTCTCCAGCGACCCTCAGCAACACCCCCATGTCCTCAGCCGGAATGGCTGCAGCCTTCCGGGCGTGCTGAATGCGGGGCTGAGTGGTCCTGGCTCCAGCAGACGCCCCGCTCGAGAGCTGGCTTTGAGGAGGGCTCTCAGCAGGCACTAGGAGGTGGCAACAGGCCCTTGGGGCGGGAGATGGAGAATGCAGCCTTCGTCCTCTCCACGGATGAAGATGGCAGCTGGGTCCAGCCAGATTCCAGAGGCATCTGGACAGCCTCTGTCATCGAGGTGGGATGTTTGGGGGGAGACAGGGCATGAGGGGGGTTATCTCCTCTCTGCCTTCTTGTCTGGGAGGGGACAGCTGAGAGCTGGAGGAGGTTATAGCAGGAGGGCTGGAGTGTGGAAAACACAGACCTTGAGCACCCTGTGCGACCGAGGAGGTGCTGAGAAGGGGCTCCCCGGGGTCAGCTGTGATATTCCTGGGGCACAGCGTGGCTGGGGGAGCCTATCGGTCGGGTCCATCCCTCTGTGCTTCGTGTCGTGCCGTAAGAAGACAAGGGAAAGGGAGAAGGAAGCTGGAGGGGCAGCGGTGGGGGAGGACAGAGTGGAAAAACAACAAAAAAGCCGAGTGAACCTGCTGACTTCCCCAGACTCCGCGGCACCACTGGTCATTTCTGTAGGCTATAGGGGTTGTCAGAGTAGGCTGTAAGGACAGGTGTAAATCTGTCCTGTCATTCCACCCTTCCAACATCTTCTCACCTGAAGGGCTCCCATTTGTTGCAGAGAGCAAGCAAATAAACCCAGCCATTGCTTTGACTCGCAGAGGGCATGAAAAGACACCCCGTGCCGCCGGTTAACCTCCGTCCCCTGCCTTTCCCCTCCCGTGTGCAGCTTTTACAGCCAGCCTGAAAGTAAATCCCCCCCTCCAGCTGTTTGTTAAAGCAAAGCAAATAAGGGCTATTACAGCTCAGACCAAAATCCACTTGTTTGCAGTCTGATTTTTAACTGTCATTCCAGCAGAGAGGGCAGGGGGAGGGCTGCAGGCTGGCCCCAGCCCAGGGCAAGAGGGGCCATTTGTCTGCCAGGAGGAGAGGGGTTTCGGCAGCTTCCAGGGCGCTCTGGGGCAGGCAGGGAGATGCTCCGGGGCTCTCTGAACCGGGGGAACATCTGCGAAACGACCCCGAAGTGCGTGTCGGGTGGAGACGTGACCTCTGCCTGCGGCTCCGCTGCTCGGCCAGGCGAGGCGACTCCCTTCTCCCAACTCCTTCCTCTCTTCTTCCCCTTGCAAACTGTGCCGCTGATTTTTGTCCTGAGACCTGGAGCGAGGATTCCTCTCGCTCTTTAAGGAGCCATCCGCAGCATCGGTCTCCCCATGGTTTTCATTAAGGAGTGGATGGTGTGTTTCCCATCAAGAACAACTTTAATCTCGACCGAGTTCTGAAAGCTAAAGGTTTGCAGTTTTCTTCGGCCACCTTTGATTATTACTTCTTCTTGTTTTCCAACTCAATATTATAGATCCTTCCTCCTGGCTGAAGTCCTTAATGGCCCGGTCCATCCCCACTCCCCCAAGTACCCATTCCGTGGATGTAGCAAACTCTAATTAATTATAACTTATCTCATGACTTGTCAGCATCACATGTTTGATCCTGTTTAGAAACCATATTCCCAGGGGACGGAAAGACTCGGGAGTAGGTTGATGCTACTCAACAGTGATTTAATGGACGCATTAATGCCGAGACAGATAACTGTGTAGCCATGTTAAGTAATACATCAAGAATCTTTCCAGAGAGGCAACTTTACAGGTCACTGCAGAACTGCTAACTGATATTAACCCGCTTTGCATTGTGCTGTGCATATGGGCGCTGGGAGTTCACACACTTTCTTTTGTGTGTGGTTTTTTTCGAGCAGCCTCTTCCCATTCCCCCCTGGAAGCGATGGAGATATTAGACGCCTAATGACAATGTTTCACACGCGGGGGTGGGGTGAGGAGGACAACAGGCTCGTTAGCCGGGTTGATTTTAAGCACGCCCAATCAGTGGCCCGGAGGAGGCCGGGGCAGAGGCTGCTGCCCGGCTGCGGGGATGCTCCGGGCTCTGCTGGGCTGTCACCGGCCCCGCGGCGACCGCCGCTGGCTCCGCGCGGGAGATGAAGGCACATCCCAGCACGGACCGGGATGCGCTCCTTTTCCAAACCCTCCTCTCCCTAAAACCCAGCGGGTTTTGCCTTCTCTCTCCTCGGGAGAGGTTCCTGCGCCGGGAGGGATGTCCTGGCAGCCGTCGGGGAGCTATGACCTCCCTTCTGCCAAACTCCCTCCCGGGATGGGGGGACGCCGGGGACTTGCCCCGGTGGCCCCGGAGGCCCGGGAGCCATCCGGGAGCACGGCAGCAGCGGCGGGGGCTGCTGCCCCATCCCGGGCGGGCAGTTCGCGTCCCCAGGGCCCTTCTTTGCTCAGCCCCGGAGGAGGGGTTAGGGTTAGGATTAGGGTACTCGCAGGACAGGGATCGCCCTAACTACAAGTAGCAGAGCGCAGCGGATTTTACCGTTCGGCCAGGTCCTTCTGTCCGTCCCTCGGGCTCTCCCAGCCCCACGCGGGATGCTGGGGGATCTGGACCCGGGCTCCTCCCGGTCTGCCACAGCCTCATCCTCCCGGGCCCCGTCTCGCTCGGGTACACGGGGCGACCCCCGAGAGATCTCTCCAGAGACCCGGCACCCGCTCCCAGGGTCCCCTCCCCACCCGCGAGCCCGCAAAGCGGCTCAGGGGGGGCACCCACACCCAGCTGGGAGTTCCCGCGGGCTGAGGGCTCCCCCTCTCTGCTCCCCTCGCTCCATCCCGGCTCTGCGCTGGTCCCGGGCAGAACCGGGGGACCTCGGGAGGAACATTCGCCCTCACTGCTGAAGGTTTTCCTCCCGCGAGGACTCCTCTCCTGACCCTGGAGGGAAGGTGCTGCCGGATCCCTCGCTCGTTCCCATCTCTTTCCCCGTCTCCCCTCTTCCTGCCAGCCGGACCCTTCAGGGCAGGCGGAGGGAGGAGTGTGCCTGGGAATCCACCTTGCTGAGAACGAGGGGAAGCTCCCTTGCTCAGCCTGGCCGGGCTGCGCTGGCCTGGGGCCGCCGAGCTCCGCCGCCTGCCCGGCGGGGCGGCCCGGGGAACCAGCGGGTGACAAGCCGAGACTTCCTTGAGGAAAGCAGGCCGGGAAGAGGGAGAAGCGGCCGGCGGAGCCGGGCTGGCGGCAGGGCGGGCGGGAAGCGGTGGGCAGCGGGGACCGCCCCGTCCAGCGCCGCGGGGAAGCTCCCTCCGGACACGGGCCCGGCTCCTTGCCGGCTCTGCGGGGGAAGGCAGAGCCCGAGGCGCCGCGGAGACCCAGCCCTTCAAGCGCAGGGACGGGCGAAGCCCCACGTGCCCGGCCGGGACCCGCGGCTGGCGATCGCCGCCGCCGCCTCCCAGCTCGTGGGACGGTTTCACCCACTCGGGAAAGGGGGGGCTTATTTATTTTTATTTTTTTTTCTCTCGGGCCCTTTGGGAAGGGAAGGTGGTGCGGTTTGCCCAGGTTGCGAGGGGAGGATTGTGTGCCACTGTTGATTAAACGCTCTCCCCGAAAGATGGTATCCGACATGAGATAATGAGGCTCTGTGACCGGCCCCAGGTTCCCTTTAAGTTTTCCCATGGACTCGAGCTGTCGCCAGTTCACAAAACGACAGTGTAAGACAGCACCACGCTACTCAGATCCAATTTACGGCACACAAAAGCTGATCCCCAAATCCCCACTAACAAACCGGGACCCGCAGACAATTCCGATAATGTTTAGTTTTTATTCATTTCTCGACTAATTAACTGGAATCCCACCTCCTCTTCCCCCCTCTTGACAGTGCCCAATTAATCCGCAATGTATGTCAAAGGTCTGGAACCCACTGTAAACTGCTAAACCTTTGCAAAGATTTGTGTGCCTCTGTATTGATCTGATTAGGACCGTGATGCTTTTTCCTCGCTATTACTGCGTGAAAAATAAAACTGTCGCGGGTTTGGGTTGGGGCTTTTTGTTTTGCTGCTTTTTTTTTTT
>WAAG01044063.1:163785-179121 GCA_013390105.1 Tichodroma muraria
AAAAAAAGAAGAAGAAAAAAAGAGGATTTCGGCTTGTCCAGCCCTTCTGTGGCAACAGGAGCAGACAGCGAACCCGGTGGATTTTTTTTCTTCCCTTCTTCGGCGTTTCTTTTCCAGCGCAAGGACTTTCACTCAGGAAAAAAACGCAAACAGCTAAAAAGCAGAACAAAACCTCAGAGACCGAACACGAGAAAAAGCAAGACTAATAATGAACAATCCTGTTAATCCGCTGTCCCGAGGGCTGGGGATGTGCCCCGGCTCGGGAAGTTGTAGGCTGTAGAAGTTCTGCCTCTCCCTCATGTACTGTGCTGTTTAAAGCTTGTTTCCCCCAACCCTATTTTTTTTTTTTTTTGGGGGGTGCTTTATTGTTGTTATTGTTATTATCTTAATTTTTCTTCTTCGTGATGTGCTGTTAGAAACCACTCCGGGACTACTCCAGCAGTAGGAAGACCGAGGAGTGGAGTGGATGAATTTACCGATGAGAGATCCGGTAATCCCTGGGACAAGCATGGCTTATCATCCTTTTTTACCGCACCGGGCACCGGACTTTGCCATGAGCGCTGTGTTGGGACATCAGCCTCCCTTCTTCCCGGCTCTGGCTTTGCCTCCCAACGGGGCGGCCGCCCTCTCCCTTCCCGGGGCTCTGGCTAAACCCATCATGGATCAGTTGGTGGGGGCCGCAGAGACTGGTATTCCCTTTTCTTCCCTGGGTCACCAGGCAGCAGCCCATCTGAGGCCTTTAAAAACTCTGGAGCCAGAAGAAGAAGTAGAAGACGATCCGAAAGTGCATCTGGAAGCTAAAGAGCTTTGGGAGCAATTCCATAAAAGAGGCACGGAGATGGTGATTACCAAATCGGGAAGGTAGGTCTGGGTCGGGGGTTCGTGCCTTCCCCCCCACCCCCCGTCCCCCACCGCTCCGTCTCTGCTCCCCACCAGGGCAGGGCTCTTTCTCCGGCGGTTTCCTCCGTAAATCTCCTTTCACCTGGAATTATGGAAAGCTTCAGGCAGCTGAAGATCGGAGCCTGTCTGGGGCACCGCGCTGCCGGGAAAAGCCCCAGCGCGACCCGGCCCTGCTCAGCGTGTGCAGGGGGTGAGAGGGTCCCTTCATGGTTCAGTAGCTTAATGCTTACTGGAGAAGACTGGGAGCAGGAAGAAAATAATTTGGGGTTGGCAAAGGGGCTGGCCTGCTTTTCAGCCTCGCTACACGCAGGTTTTCTTCCTTAAGAGAGGGGAATGAAAGAAAAATCCTTTGGAGCTGCGTCTGGCTGCTGGTGGGGCAGCAGGGCAGACAGGCTCGGTGTGGCAGGCTGTGCCTCTCTCTGTGCTGGGATCTCGGCTGGGTTTGTGCTGTCTTGATTATGTCTGGAAATGTACAGAAAAGCAGACAAAACCTCCCAGCCGTCCTGCAGCCGCTGCTGGAGTGGCAGGGAAGGGTTTGCAGCTCTGTGCTGCCTGTCCCTGTATTTATGTAACCTTCACGTGGGAATGAATGAACGCACACGGCGCGTCCACGCTCGGCATTTCTGCTTTTTATAGGTTTACCCGTCTGAAATCTCTCTCTATATTCGCTACTCATTGACATCTGGACTCTTTTACAACTCTTACCTATTGCTGTGATGATACGTAGGCTGAAAATCCCCTTTGCCACCCGGGTGTTTTTCTAAGGGGCTCTCTGAGAAACCTCTCAAACTCCCTACATGTGATTTGCCAGGAGAATTACTCGAGGAAGCCACTCCTGAAAAGTCTTCTTAGATGGCCTTCAGCTGCCTTGCTGGAGCTTCGCCTATTTGCAAAGCACCAGTTGCAGGCTACAGGCTCAGGGGGAAAAAATAAATACAAGCCCCAAAAGCAGCAAGGAGAAAAAAAAAAATTCTCCTCGCCCATTTTACTGCTTTCATGAAGTTTTTTCTCTTAATTGTGGTCAAAAGTTTTTGCGTGAAAACCTCGACCAGTATTAAGAGCTCTTACATGTTGCAAAGTCATGTGTTTCCTTTTAAGTTGAGATTTGCCGAATGCCAACCACTCGATATAATAAACAGCAAATTTGTGGTATCCTGTTGCAGTTTGGAGCCGGACCTGGGAGCGGAGGGGAGCGGGGTTTGCAGGGAACCCGCGACACACGGGGGGATCCCCGGGTGGCCGGAGCACGGGGAGAGCCCCGGCTGCCGCTCTGCCCTCGCTGGGGGTTTTCTATTCTCGTCTGTAAAGTGCAAAACTCTGCACTTTATCGGGAGGTTGCGTTGTAATAGTTCAGACGATGTATTTTATCGGGGTGCGATCAACTCCCATTTCTTTGTTTAGCAGGCAAAAAGGAAACTAATGAGAGATCAGAGAGCCCCAAATGGGCCTTTGCTGTTTAGGAATGGCAGAGAGAGGTAGGCGCCGGCTGATTTCTAGGGAATGCGTACCTTTCCCATCCAGGGACCATTTTCTCCTGCAACTTCTAAGCATTTGAGAAACCTTTTCGCTGGGGGGGGGGAACCTTTTTGCTGGACACAGACTTACTCTGCTGCTTTTGAGAGCTGAAGTAGTTGCTTGGTAGACGTGCTACCAAAATTCAGAAGCTTATTTAGGCGCTGTAATTAATTTTATTTTATTTTTGTCTTGTCTTTTCTTGTCCCCNCCCTCTGCCCATAGGAGAATGTTTCCTCCATTTAAAGTGAGATGCACTGGACTGGATAAAAAGGCCAAGTACATTTTATTGATGGATATTGTGGCGGCTGATGATTGTAGGTACAAATTCCATAATTCCCGGTGGATGGTAGCCGGCAAGGCTGACCCTGAAATGCCAAAGAGAATGTACATCCACCCGGACAGCCCGGCCACCGGCGAACAATGGATGTCCAAAGTCGTCACCTTTCACAAGCTGAAGCTCACTAACAACATCTCTGACAAGCACGGATTTGTGAGTGCCTTTTACACCTTCCTTTGCCCCCCTTTTCCCGTCCCTCGCCACCCGGCCGGAGCGGGGGTCCCGGCGGGGGGGTGTGCCCGGAGCACGGCGGCTGCTCGGCCGGGCTGGCCCCGCTGGCGGCTGCGGCGGGCGGGCGAAACGCGGGGAAAACGGGGCAGAAACACCTCCCCACGCACCCGGCGACGGGCGTCTGTCCGGTTTATAGTAGCCCTTGATTTTTCCTCCGGCTGGGGTCAGGATTAAAGCCTGGAGTTTACTGTGTAACCTCCCCGTGCCATGCAGCGTTAACTTTAGGGATACATTTCCAGCTCAGCGCAACTCGATATTTCTCAGAGCTGCGGTGACTTTATATATCTATATATATTTTTAATAAAGTCGATCACACTTTCTAAGCGTAGGGAAACGATATGCATATGTGTATAGAGGGCTTAAAGGCCTAAGTACGCAAACGTTTAAATCTATATTAATCTGGATAATGTAAAGCAAGCCGGAGTGAAAATAAACAGGGACCAAAAGCAGAGGTCAAGTTGCCCATTCATGTCTCTCCACTCCTTTACATTTACCGGGTGTGCAGAGATAAAAACTTACCCTGAGAGTGAAATCAAACAAACCTGCTGATAAGTGCTGTGTCGATCCTGGCCATTTCTTTCTATTCCTGGGAAAGCCTCCGCCTCGGAGCTGGGGCTTGCTGGTGGTGGCCGCGGCGGGGGGATCTCTAATGTGCCGAAGATTGCATTTGCTGCCTGTGATTTGATTAGACGATACATTTTTGCCGTTCGCAGAAGGCCTTAAGTGAATTGGGGCACGCAATTAGACCGAGCCGAGGCTCTCGTGGTGGTGTTGCAACTGTAGCTGCTGCTCCTGCTTTTCTAGATTTTATTTTTTTTTTATTTTTTTTTTACACTTTGAAATCAAAAGACGTTGTTGCCGGAGCCCAAAGAGCTTCTCCCCCTTTTCCGAGCAGAGCTCTGAGGGGGTTCCCCCCTCTCTCCTCTCCTTCGAGAGGTCCAGCGAGAGCCTCACCCGGCGAGCTGGAGCTGTCAGTACTTTTAGCTGGATGCTGCGAGGTGTGTGCGTGTGTTTGGAGTGTGCTTGGCGGGGAGGAGGAGTGAGGGGAGGAAGGAGAGGGAAGGTAAATTAGGAGGAGAAAGTGCCGATGGCTGGGGGAAATGCTGCTCCCGCTGACCGTCTTCTTTCCCCCCCTCCTGCCCTCTGTGCTGCCGGCCGCTGCTCCCCCCCAGACCATTTTAAACTCCATGCACAAATACCAGCCCCGGTTCCACATCGTCCGAGCCAACGATATCCTCAAGCTTCCTTACAGCACGTTCAGGACCTACGTTTTCCCGGAGACCGAATTCATCGCAGTGACCGCATACCAGAATGATAAGGTAAGGAGATTAAGAGAGGATTTGTTTTACGTGTTTTGGCTTTTAAGAGAACTTTTACTCTGCATTGTTCCCTTAAAACTCACGAAGCCCATCCCGCTCTTCTCTCTCTCCACCCCCACCCCCCTACCTCCCCCATCTTTTCCCCCAAAACCTCCTTGATCCAACTTCGGGAAGGCGCTGGGGGAGGGGGTCGAGCCCTCTCCTAATACCGACCTCGGGGAAGGCAATTAAAAGGAGGGTGAGCGTGAGGGGGAGAATGTTTAGGGGGGCTCTGCCATTTTTTCCCCCCGGTATATCTCCCCAGTGTGAGGAAAGGGATGGGGTGGGGTTTGCTGCTCTTAGTGTGGATTTAATCTAAGATACATCAGGAAAAAAAAAATTAATAAAAATGTTTCGGCTCCGTGTGTCGAAAGACAGAGTGGGGAGAGCAGCGGGGCTGAGATTTTGTAATTCTTCCTGGCCTTTGTGCTGTTTTAGCTCCTTTAACAGCAATTGGCAATAAGGCTGGAGTGCACGTCTGGTTCCTATTATTATTATATTATGATATTTTTTTTGCATCCTGCAGTGTTTTATTATTTTTTGTGGTGCAGAAATATGCTCTGGTCAGAGAGGGGTATCTCGCTTGAATTTAGCTGGAAGGGCTGAAAAAGCTCGTGTGAGAAAGTTTTGCAGCACTGCAAGCGCTGCCTTTCCATTGCTGCTGGTTTATTGTTGCTTGCGATGAAGGTGGTATATTTGGGAGAGTGGCAAACGGCGAATTTACGATAATTAAGTCAAGTGGAAGGACGCGAAGGAGCCAAAAAAGGGGCTTTGATTTTTTTTGTTGTCTGTGAGTTACAGCTTTGCGTTCGCCTGCGCTGAGCGCAGAGGCTCTGGATGCGCAGCGCCCGCTCGCTGCAGCTCCCCTGCGCTCCTCTCTGCCCCTCACATCCTTCACCGTAAAAAACTCAGGGGCGAAAAGGGGGGCGTCTGTACCCTTCTGCCCTCGGTTTCCGAAAAGCCGCTTCCCCCCTTGGGGCTCGGGCTCTTTTCCTCTCTCTGCAGCCGGGCACTTGCAAGGAAACTGAAAGAAAATGAGTGTACAGAGAGTAGACTTTGCTTTGGGACTTATCAGCAGGGCTGGCCGCCCCGGTCTATCAGCTGGGGGCGGCTCGGTTGAAGGACAGAAATGAGCATATTTGTGTGATTGCCATGAAATCGGCTGGGAAGCGGCGTGCGGAAGCGGCGGGGAGCCCTCGGCTCGGCGCGGGGGGAGCAGAAGGCACGGCCGGGAGCACCTGGATTAAAAGTCCCGCTGCTTTTAGCAGTGGGGTTTTCCTGCTCTCTCCTGATCCCGCGTGTGCGGGGGGGTGACTCGGCTGCCAGGGCCGGTCCTGCCCGCGCTCGGGCGCGGGCGGGGTTTCCTTTTTGGGGTCATCCTCCGCTCCCAAACTGAGGGGTTGCTGTGCTTCCAGCCCGGTCCGAGACCGGGAATGGAGCGGCGGGGAGGCGGCATTCCCGTTCCCGCTGCTCGCATCCCGTTCCAGCGGGGTGAGCCCCGGCCGGGCTGTGAATTCGGCTCCTGTGGGCGCGGGCACCGGGCACTTGCGGGATGCCCCGCACCCCCCGTCCCTCCCGACAGTCATTCCCTGCCATAACCTGAACCCCGAGGAAACCCAAACCGAAAAACTTCCACACATCCCCCCCAGAAATATGAACTGGCTCCTGGCACCCCTGGCGCCCCAACACACACGGAGCATAATGCGATTATATAAAGTATTTTATTATAGCAAGGGGGTGGGTATGATTCCTTTGCGGTTTAATTATGGTATTTAAAGAGTTTTAAGCACAGGCATAACTTGCATGGGTCTCATTGCACGGCTCAATTAATTCCGATGTGGTGGCAGCAACACGGGGCTCTTTCATTGCCACCACGGTCCAGGTCACCGGCCAGCCCGGCGGGGGACTGGGGGCGAGCTGCCTCCAAACAGCTCAGGAATACACATGGATTCACCCAAAACCCAGGGACCTTTGCCCCCTGCCCTGTCCTACTCCTGCCAGGATCCTGCCAGCACTGGGGGAACTGGGAAGAGTGGGGTTTGCTGTTGCTTTTTAATTCAAAAATTTCCTTATTGTGCCCCAAACCCTTGGCTATTTTTTTTTTTCTCTCTATCCTACAGATCACGCAATTAAAAATTGACAACAACCCCTTTGCCAAAGGTTTTCGGGACACCGGGAATGGAAGGAGGGAAAAGAGGTGAGTCTGGCTCGGTTCTGTACAGGCGCCTCGTTTGGTTTTCATGTGTTAAGCTCCGAACACGAGCAGAGGTCAAAATCACCTTGCCTCGCCTCCAAACCACACTTCCCCCCGCCAAAATCCATAAGGATCTTGGCGTTAATAACGTCAAATGGATTGCATGGGAATTCTTTCCTGCTTTCCACGTTCGGTTTTCATGTCGCAGGGGATGACTGGCCAAAGGGAGTGCAGTGCATTAAGCAAATATTACCAGAGAAAAACTTTCCCTTAAAAATTTGAGAGGGAATATTAGAGTGTAGTTTGGATCTGGGACTGGAGAAGAGGGACGAGTGAGGGCTGAGCGCTGCTTGAATCTCCTCTGGCATTCTTCTGGGGACTGCATGGAAAAGAGTAAAATGTGGAGGAGAAGCATATAAATAAATTGTATGGACAGAGGTATCTCATGAATATGGAAGTAATTAATGATGGAAGATTCTTTATTTTTTCCAAAAGCAGCAGGACACAGTTTGTGCCCCAGGTAGGCAGACAGAAACTCGTTTTAATGGGACTCAAGACTTTTATTTTTAATATAAGAAGAAAATACACGGCGAAAAAATGGGACAGTTTTCTTCCTTTGGTAGGGATTGTCTGTTTTGTTGCATTACAGGAGACAGGATATTTTAGCCGTTTGCACAGGGGGTTAGATAATGAATAAATCGATCTGTTCCTCTTTTTTCAAACAAACAACAAAATAAAAAGGTGGGGGGAACGTGCTGTAAACCAAGAGGCCTCTCTCCCTGCCCAGCACACACACAAACATGCACACGCCAGCTCCTCTTGTCCATCAGTGTGAAAATAAAGCCAGCGCTGGAGCCACAGGACGGAAATGATTTCTAATTTCTCTAAATATAAATAGATTTTTTACTCTGGGTTAATTGTTGGTGAAAAGATTACATAAAGTGCCTAACAAAATAACCACTTCCTAGCAATCTTAGCAACCATTAAGATGGCTCATATCTCTGGAACATCCTTGCCTTTTAAAAGCTAATCTCCAGGGAATGCTTCCCTCTCCCCTCCGCCCCTTGTTTTTAATATCAGCCCTCGCTGAGGAGCTGCTCAGGCTTCCAAGAAATCTCCTCTCATTAGCAGCCAAGCCCTGCCTGCCAGAAACGCGCTCTCCTCCTCGAGGGGACCGTGGCTCTTGATTCCCCTGTGCTACTCGTGCCCGAATAGGAGCTCCAGGAGGTCCTGGGGAGGAGGGGGGTCCCGGGGGGTGCCGGGGCCGCTCGCCCAGCGGGTTCTGTGCCCGCAGGAAGCAGCTGACCCTGCAGTCCATGCGCGTGTACGACGAGAGGCAGAAGAAGGAGAATCCCACCTCGGACGAGTCGTCCAATGAGCAGACGGCCTTCAAGTGCTTTGCCCAGTCCTCCTGCCCTGCCGTGCCTGCCGTGGGCACCTCCAGCCTCAAAGGTGAGAGCTGTGGCCCCTGGCCTCCTCTGGGAGAGCCTGGGTGCCCGCTCTGCGTGGTGGAAAATCCTGGCCTGTACCACTGCCCTCTGGCACTGGCCTGTTTTCCTTCCTTCCTTCCTTCCTTCCTTCCTTCCTACCTTCCTACCTTCCTGCCTTCCTACCTTCCTTCCTTCCTACCTTCCTACCTCTTTCCTTCTTTTCTCATGCTTTGCCTCTTTGCTCTCTTCTCTCTGTTCTTTCTCTCTTTAGCTGTTCCTCCTTCTCTTTCCTTCTTTCCCTCACTCTTCTTCTTGTTTCCTTTCTTTCTGTCTTTCCCTCTCTCCCTTCTCCTCCCTCACTCTCCTCTCTCTGCCTTCCTCACTCTTCCTCTCCTTCTCCCTCTCCCCCCGGCCTCCCTCTCCTCTTGCTGCACATTCATCCCTCCCCTCCTTGGTTCAGAAAGGAGCCAGCTCCGAGTCAAGGGAGCAAAGACAGACCACGGGGCAAAAGTTCAAAACTGGAGTCACTCCATTAATATTCCTCACTGAATCTGTTACTAGAGAAAGGATCTTTCCCCTGGATACAGTCCCGAACTTTGTTATAGAAAAGTCACCCTGGGTTTCTCCGTGCGGGGTTGGGAGCTGTCTGCAGCTCTCTCTGTGTATTAATCCATCCCGGGGCGGGGGGGCAGGGGGAGGAGGAAACAACCTCTTTTTTGTAGTTGCTTTGCTCGGTTTTTTTAAGGCCTGCCGAGCTGAGGGGAGGGGAGCTGGGAGGGGACCCGAAAAGCGAACCAGAGCTTCGCACCTGGGGCGCTGAAATTAGGAGATGAAGCGCAGAGGAATCCAGCGAAGCTGTGCGTGTGTTTGGGGAGAAGGGGGGCCCAGGGGGTGATGAAGACGGCTGCGGGGTGTCTGTGTGCGTTTGCAAAGTTTGCCCGTTGAAAGGGATGAAAACTTTGGAAAACTTCGTAGGAGACACATCCCCAAGGCCCTTCAGCCCTGCCCCGAGGTTGCTGCCGTCCCGTTCCTCCTCTACCCCCGCTGCAGCCGGGGAGGGAGGGGGGTCCCTGGGGGTTCCCGCAGCCCCGGGGAGCGGAGCCGCTGGCCCCGGGCCCGCCCGGCTGGGGGGTCGCTCCTCCGGGCCGCTGCTTTTTTTCGCAGCCAATTTTGCTGCGTTGTGTAAAACTCGGGGTGGGTGGTGGGAGCCGGGGTCTGTGTTTATTTATGTAATAATAAAAAAAGGGAAGTATTTCCACACAAACCTCTGGCCGGCCAGGAAGCGTCTCTGCCCCCTCTCCCAGCCCGGTGGGGATTTCGGGATGTGCAGCGCCGGAACCCAGCCCCGGGCCCCCTTTGTCTTGCAGATCTCTGCCCCAGCGAGGGAGACAGCGATGCAGACAGCAAAGACGATCCCTTGCTAGAAGGCAACGAGTCGGGCAAAATCAGCACGACCACCGCCACCACCCCAGCGCCGGCCAGCTCCGCTGCCACCGCGGGGGATGACCCCCGGGACAAGGGCGGCAGCCCCTCCAAAAGCCACTTCTTCCCTGGGGACTCGGCAGGGAGTCGGAGCCGAGAGAGGACTGAGAAAGCCCCTCCGGACTCCCGGCACAGCCCGGCTACCATCTCTTCCAGCACCCGGGGGGGAAGCCTGAGCGGCGAGGAACTGAAAAGCCCCCTCAGGGATGGCCCCAAAGTAGATGAGAACCGACTGCTGGGGAAAGAGCCCTTCACGCCCCTGACGGTCCAAACCGACAGCACGGCCCACCTGAGCCAGGGACACTTGCAGAACCTCGGCTTTCCCCCTGCCCTGGCCGGCCAGCAGTTCTTCAACCCGCTGGGGAACGGGCACCCGCTGCTGCTGCACCCCGGGCAGTTCGCCATGGGGGGGGCCTTCTCCGGCATGGCCGCGGGCATGGGGCCCCTCCTCGCCACCGTCTCCGGGGCATCCGCCGGGGTCTCGGGACTGGACAACACGGTCATGGCCACGGCGGCGGCCCAGGGACTCTCGGGAGCATCGGCGGCTGCTTTGCCTTTCCATCTGCAGCAGCACGTCCTGGCTTCACAGGTACTGCATTCCCCCCGCGCCGCCCCTCGGGGCCGGGGGGGCTCCGAGCCTGGGGCCGGGGGGGCAGCGGGCACCTCCTTTAAATTCCGCGCTTCGATGTCCCCGCCGCTGCCCCTCTCAGGGGCCAGTCACAGGGCTTGGCAGAAAGTCGGAGGAGGGAGAGCTGTGGGCGGGGAGGGTGGCCCGGCGTGATCTCCCTGAGCTCCCCCACCCTCCCCGCTGTCATGCAGAGCCCCGCACCCCCGGCCGCCACCGGGGCAGGACCAGGGCGCAGCTCGGCGCTGCCGGGCGCGTCCCAGCCCGCGGAGCGGAGCCGCTGGGGGAGGGGATGTGCCCGGGGCTGCCCTGCGGAGCGGGAGGGGGGCTGGACCTGCGGGTAAAGGGCGCTCGCCCCAGCGCAAGAGAATCGCCCGCTGAGGGGGAGAGAGGCGGAGAGACCCCTCGGCCGTTCGGCCCCCGATGGGCCCGGCGGGAGCGGGGCCGTGCCGGGCAGAGCCCGGGCAGGGTGTGCCCCGTTTCCACGTGGTTTTGGCCCGGGCGCCGGGAGCGCAGCTCTCCGTCCCGCGGTCAGCTGCGTGCGCGGGGCAGGAGCCGGCGCGGGGGTGCCGCGCAGCGTCCCCGCGGTGAGCGTGCGGGCCGGTAACCCTTTCCTCTCTCTCCTCCCCTCCCGCAGGGCCTGGCCATGTCTCCCTTCGGCAGCCTTTTCCCCTACCCCTACACCTACATGGCGGCGGCCGCCGCCGCCTCCAGCGCCGCTTCCAGCTCGGTGCACCGGCACCCGTTCCTGAGCGCCGTGCGGCCGCGGCTCCGCTACAGCCCCTACCCGCTGCCCGTGCCCCTGTCGGACGGCAGCAGCCTCCTCACCACCGCCCTGCCCGGCCTGGCCGCCGGCTCCGGCGAGGGCAAGGCGGGCGGGCTGAGCGCCAGCCCCGGCTCCGTGCCCCTGGACTCCGCCTCGGACCTCACCAGCCGCTCCTCCACCCTCTCGTCCGGCTCCGTGTCGCTGTCCCCCAAGCTGGGCGCGGACAAGGAGGCGGCCACCAGCGAACTGCAGAACATCCAGCGCCTGGTCAGCGGGCTCGACCCCAAGCAGGACAGATCCCGCAGCGGCTCCCCGTAACCCCCCGGCCTCCGGGAGCTCATTTCAAATCAGTCTCGCAGTGCACTTTGTTTGAAAGAAACCACATCCTCCACCCCGCGAGTGTTTTGTTTTTGTTTTTTTACCCCTCCTTTATTTTGTTGGTTTTTTTTTTCCTTCCTCTTTTTTAATTTTTTTTTTTTTTTTTTTTTACATATAAAATCCCGCGGCGTTGTGTGCGTGCTTAGCGACAAAAAGGTATCTGGTGGAGCAGGGCAAAAGGGTCGGGGATGGGGGAGCGCTGGGTCGGAGGCTCCTCACAGGGAGCAGAACTGGCCAGACCGAGGCACCGGTGCGGTTTGTGACATCCTCCTTTTATTTTTTTATTTTTTTTTTATCCGTGTACAAGAAACCCCCAAAACCAAAACACCCCGGAAAAAAAAAAAAAAAAAAAAAAAAAAAAAAAAAACCAAAAAAAAAAANAGAAAAAGAAAAAAAAAGACCTAAAAGAAAAAATAAAACAAAAAAAAATCAAACAAAGTTATGAATAAAAATTAAGTAAGAGAAGCGATTTTTTTTCTCTCCGAAAGAAAAGTGTGTAAGTAACTTGCGTATTGGTTCTTCAACAGTTGTTTCCTGGGCGGGTTGTTAGCCACAACCCCCTTAGTCGATATTAAGGGAAGCTGTGTGTTTAAAATATTATTGTGATGTCTGAGAGCCAGTTGGTGGCTTTTTCTTGCATGTTCCAGAGTAGTGTGCTTTTTTTTTTTTTTTTTTTTTTTTTTTTTTTTTTTTGAGGGGGGTGGTGGTATTTTTTATTTCGGTGGGGTTTTGTTGTTTATTTTTAATGCTCGTTTCAAATCCCAGGGAAAAATTATTATTAATAATAATAAAAACAAAAATGAGACCTTTGTCCCTCTACCTTAAACATCCTCCCTTGTAGCAACAAAAATAAGAAGTGTAGTTGGAGAGAAAAAAAAGTGAATTTATTTTATCTAAAAACCTCTGTAGCTCGACTGTAGGTTTATCACAGCTTTCCCTCTTTAATTGTATATGCAATAACAAGGTTTAACAAACTGAGAAGAAGAAAAGAGCGGACACTATTATTAAAACAAAGTATTTATGTAATTATTTGATAACTCTTGTAAATACGTGGAATATGAATACTCAAAATTAAACTTTAATTTATTGACATTGTACATATCTCTGTAAATACGACTGCAGCAGTCTTCTTTTTTTTCCTTCTGTTTTTATTTTTAGTCGTTTTCATTTCAAGTGTTGTAATTCCTTTAAACATAGATCCCGACCCAGAGGAGAAATTCCCCCATTTGAGAGGGCTCAGTTTTTAAATCAGAGCTCAGCCCAGGAAAACCTCGTCCTTTGGTCAAGGAGCCAAATGCAAAAGGCAAAACAGAAAGAAACCAAATTAATCGAAGACCTTAAAAATTTAAAAGAGAGAAAAAGACAAAGCAGTGTGCCATGGTAGCTTTTAATCCTCGATTTCTTCAGTGTTCAAAATGTCAACAACCACAAGATTATATATGTTTATACACGACAACAGGCTTCTCCAGTGGCTTGAGAAAAAAACAAAAAAGGTGAAAATTCTAGGATTTTCTTTACTTTCTATTATTTTTGCCCGTTCCCTCGGTGTGTCAGAAAACAATCCTGCGATGGAGTTTTACTACTGTGCTTATTGTTGTCTTTGTTTGAGTGAGTGCATATTTTCTTGGGTTGAAAGTCAGGTGCTCAGAGCTGGTTCAAAGAAAAAAAAAATGAAGGTATATTTTGTGTTATATAAATGTTGAAAAGTTCTTGCTTTTTTTTTTTTTTTTTTTCCTCCTGTAATTTTTTTCCCCCTTTTAAAAGTCACTGAAGTTTCAATAAATTTTTATTGAAATGTCTTGGGCGTACTGTGAAATGCTTTCACCCCAACCCTCCCTGAAGTGCCTGGGAGGATGGAGGGGTTGAAAGATATATATCCCTCTTCTGCCTTTCTCCTCCACCCCCTTTCCCGTTCCCAATATTAAGATATTTCTCCTGGAAGGAGCTAGTACGAACCAGTCGAGATGGTGTCATCTGAATTGTTGGGGGGGAAGGACGAGTCTTAAGCGAGCTGTTTAATGTACCTTTTCCGTCTTTATCCCTCTCGCTTTTAAAGTCGATCCAGAGGCTGCTAAAGTCACCTCTTTTAATGGAACAATATTAAGTGGCGTTTGAAAAGTTAATGAGAAAGGCTCAGCTATGCTTTTATCTGTCATAAATTAATAACGCAAAAGTGAAGAATTAGAGAATAGATCGGTTAAATTTTAATGCAGAGCCCTCCTTCAAAGTTTCCAGGTAAAGTGCTCAGGAGTTGATGCTGTTGCTGGGCTCGTTTTCCTCCTGTCCGGGCGGAGGATTTGGCTTTCCCAGTTAGTTATCACCTGGAAATACATGGTTTTTGAAATATTTTTTTTTCCCCTTTGATTGGATTCGCCCCTTCTCGCCCTTAGGCTCGTGATATATCAAGATTAAGCTGGAAAACAGCTGGAACGGGGACAGACATCCAGGCTGGACCGGTGGCCTGGGAGGTCACTGAGAGGAGAGCTGAGGAGAGCTGGCAGCCCCTGCTGTACCTCTGCCAGTCCATGAGCACATCCTTTAGCAGAACATATATATTTCTGGTTAATGAGATTTTTTTTCCCCCCATCCCTTCAACAGTTAGTGGCCCGTATATTGAAAAGCGATTCATCCTCCGCCAGTAATAAATATTATAAGGATGTACTTCCAGCCTGTATCCTGTTTTATGCTCTGCCTGCCCCTCGGCCCGCGGCCCCCGGTTCCTGCGCCGGCAAGATAAAAAGAGATCCAGGGGGTGAAAGTGGCCATGAAGTTGTGGGGATTTTTTTTCCCCCTCGATTTTTTAGTTTAAAACTCCCCCCCGCGGACAACCAACTGTTCCCCTTCGCGGGGGAACGGGACCTTTCCCTTTTCAGCTTGGGATGGGGGTTTTGTTTAAATCCGCGCTGTCTGAGCGGGAGAAAGGTTTGGGCTGAGCAAGAGTTTTTCTCCCCCTCTTCCCCCACCTTCGGATGGCCCAAGGTGACGGCTGCTGAAATGTCACTTGAGCCGATGCTCCCCTGAGCTGGCCTGGGCGAGGAGGGGCTTTTAGGGGTAGAGGTGGCGGCGGGTCTGGCAAAAGAAATGAAATAAAAACCCACGCCAAGAGGGAGGCAGCGGCTGCTCAGCCGGCCCGAAGGCTGCAGCCCCACAAGCCGCTTTCCACACGGATCCTCCGCGCGGGCGGGAGCTGGAGCCGCTCCGGGAGAGGGGATGCGGTGGGACCCGGGGGGAGCGGGTCGGCGGGCGGGACAGCCATCCCTGCCGCGGGGAGCAGCTCTCCCCTCTGCGCTGGGCTCCGGCCTCAGCGGCAGCGCGGAGGCACCGGCCCGTGTCAGACCCCCGGTCCCCTCGCTCCCGTCTCTGGCTTCAGCAATCATCAGGGGACCTTTGTTTTTCCCCTCTCTCAGCTGCTGGTACCCCCAAATCGCTCTCAGAGGGGGACAACCGCTATGATCTGTGTACGAGCGGGGAAAATTTCCTAGCTGGCGAGGAATTCATTGCTGATGGTCAAGAGGAAAGCAACAGACACCCGCCCCCAGACCCCCCTTGCCCTTCTCGCTTTCCTGCCGGCCCCGGAGCCCGGTAGCCGCCCTGCAGCCCCGGGACGCCGCAACCCACGGGCTCACGATTTATTCTTTTTAAGGCTGAGGGTGCAGCCCGACTGCTTTAAACCCCCCTCTTCCACGGGCCTAATGCTGACCTCCCCCTCGCCGTGCCCTTGCAAGAAATCCGTGTACCGCAGGTGTAACTCTGACTTGCAAATGGCTTTATCTCTTGTGTATCTTATTTGTATATAGTAACGTTAATGAGTAACTCTTGTGGCGCTTGTGGAAGGAGGTAAACAGCGAGCAATCTCTGTGGATTATCCTGTCTATTACTCACCTGGCGCCTGTCTTGATATCCTCAATGGTTTTATGGCTGATGCAGGCGACCCGGCGCTGGGTGGGGGTGGCCGGCGGCGGGGGGGCTCCGGCGAGGCGCCGGCGCCACCTCTCGGGCAGCCTGAGCAGCGCCCCGGCCCCCCCGAAGGGACCCACGGCCCGCGGGAGGGGGCACGGAACGCACCGGGGGGAACTCGGGCCGTGCTGGGGTGAGCGAGCGTCGCACCCCCCGCACCCCG
>WAAG01044063.1:179492-194761 GCA_013390105.1 Tichodroma muraria
CTCTCTTTGTTTTTTTTTTTTTTTCCTCCCCCCCTTTCAGGGCCCGGCTCGGAGGCTCCCGCGGCGGCCGAGCCCCCTCCCCGCACGCAGCCGGCGTGCGGGCTCGGAGCACGCCAGGCCTCGCAGATCAAAGGGACTTCTCCGGCCTCTGCGCAAGGGAAGACGAAAAAAAAAAAAATAAAAAAAAAGAGGTTGATTTCTTTAACGATTGTTCGTAAAAGTCTTGGAAGCAGGGACCATCCCGCCTCCTCCCTCGCCCCGGGCTGCAGGATTGCACCGGGAAACGATTTTGGGAAGGCAGAAAGAGGGTTTGGGAGAAGGGAAGAGAAAAGAAAAAGGGGGAAAATTAAAAAATATAGAGGAGTTGCTTGAAATTTAGCAGCCGTACGTCTGCAGGAGCGCACACGCCGCCCCGGCTGGGAGCCCAAGCCGCAGCTCCCGGTGGGCAGCGGGGTGGGGGCCACTCTCGGACGAGCGCTTCCCAAAGCGGGGCGAGCTCCAAGCCCCTGAGCGTGCCCGTGGGTGTGCGGAGGAGCTCCCCCGTTCCTGCCGGCACGCCGGGGGCGAGGGCCGCTGCCGGAGGGTGACCGGAGCGCGCTGCCCCCCGCGCGGACGGACGGACGGAGGGACGGAGGGACGGCTGGAGGGACGGAGCGGTTGTTTGTTGTCTCGGGAGGGTCAATGGGCCGATGTGGCGATTGCCTCGCGGCGCTGGCGCTTGGCAGCGCGCGGGGACCGCCCCGCTGCCCCCCCGGTCCCTGTCACCCGGGCCGGGAGCGACAGCCGGCCGGGCGGATCCGCGCTGGAGGCGCCGGGACGGCGGGGTTGGAATCGTCTGATGGGGGAAACGGGGCGGGAGAAACCTCCCTCCTTCGGCACCTCCAGCCGCGCCTCGCAGAGAAACGGGGGCGCGGGGGCACCCCCGAGCCCTCATCCTCTTCCCCACGGTGCAGACACGTCCCGGGGGAGCGAAGAGACCCCCAGCAGGACATTCCAGCCTGGGGACCTGGGGGTTCGCACCGCGGTATCGCCCTGACCCGCCGACCCGCAGCCCGCCCCGCCGCGCAACCATTTATTTCCCTTTGCACCTGAAGATTTTGGTTGCGGGTGGGGAGAAAAAAACAGCGGTTCCCAGGGAGGCAGCCCCGGAGGGTGATGCCTTGGGGGTTTTTCTTGTTGGCATTTTTGTTTTGGTGGTTTGATTTTATTTTTTTTTTTTCCCCAGCCAACCTCAAACTTCCCACGTGCCTCTCCCCAAACCCCGCATTATTAGGGAACAATTAAGGCGTGTAAAAACACGGCGAGGCGAAGCCCTTGAGTTGGAAGTGGCCGTCCAAGGCGCTGTTTGAGCTCCTGGCCCCATCCTCTCGCCCCGACGCGGGGGCTGCTGCGGGCAGGGTGAGCCCCGAGGCCGGGCCGGGGCTCTGGAGCTGTGCTTTCCTCATCTGTCACCGCTCCTTCGCGGAAAGCTCAACCCGCAGCCGCCTCGCAGACACCACCTTTGGGCTTTCCCTTTTCTAATCCTTCTTCCTTTCTTCCTTCCTTCCTTCCTTCCCTTTCTTTCCTTTCTTCCCTTTCTTTCCATTCTTTCCTTTCGTTTCTTGCTTTTTTTTTTAAATGATTTGATTATTCTAGAATAAATACTTAATTATTATTTTGTTTCTAAACCCTCTCAGACGAAACTGAGTTCGACCTTTAGCGCAGGTAACCGCGGCCATAATGCCTGCTGAATTTCACCTTGGTCTCACCAAACGAAGCTTTCCCTCACTCTCCCACGTAAAACCCTTCCCAGAGAAGGCATTGAAATAAAAACCAAACCAGCACCGAGCGGGCCGGGTTGTGCGGAGCGGACCCGACCCCACGGACACCACGACCCCCTCCCCTCCGGGGCAGCCCCCCTCTGCCTCCGGCTTCTCTCCTTCCCGAGGTCCTCCCAAGCTTTATTTCAAACCTTTCAAACCGGCCGAGCGCCACTCACAAAATAAAGTTATCAAGGAAATAAGCCCGAGAGAAAAAGCCAGTGGTGCTTTTCCCCCCCGGACCTGCTCCTTCCAGGCAAGGTACGAGCGGAGCGGCTCCGGGGCAGGGGGGAGCCGGCCGAGGATGGGGACGCGGGGTCCGGCTTGGAGCATCCCATGGGCTGGACGGACGGGCCGGTAAAACAAAGAGATGCTCTTGGGGCGGGAGGGGGCGGCAGGGAGGGAGCTGGAGGGATTTTTCCAAGCTTTCGTGGAGTCCCATTTTAGGTCCTTCTGCAGGAAAGGGGTCCCCGCCACCGCGCGGCCCGACCGCGCTCTCTTGGGAATGTGTCACCGCGATCTTCCGGCAGGATCCTGTCCCTTCTGCCGTGAAACTGCTCCTAGGCGCTCTCGCGTTTCCTTTCCATAGGTTTCTTGAAAATGCATTTTTCCAGCTTTCCTTCGCTGTCCATTCGTGGCCTTCCCCGTGGATTTTCGAGGGGCGCTTTTTCACTCCTCCGTTCTCCCGAGCCCTTTTTCAGCCGGTTTTCTTTTCTCCCGTCTCCGATCTAAAAAGCAAGCAGAAAAAAAAAACCCTCAAACCTAAATAGAATTATAAACCAGGTCAGGAGGCTCCCCCGCTTCCCTTGCTGGAGCGGGTGGGGGTAGGGGCTACCCTTAGGAAAAGTGAAAAGCTCGTTTTAATGGGCGGTCATTGCTAAATCTCACCTTAGGGCCAAAACGACTCGCGACCCATTGCCCTCCTTACGATGTATTTATTTGTCTCAGTGGCACCAGCCGTCAGTCATTAGTGGGGGGGTGAACCCGAGAGCCGCCCCACGGTGGTGGCCGTGGTCCTGTGGCTTTTTTGGTTTGTTTTAAATATGATTTCTCAAAAGGAACCCTTCCAGAAGAGGAGGAATAACCTGTCCCTGGAGGGCTCCTTGGCGAAACACGGGGGGAACACGCGTGGGAGCGCAGCGAGCGACGACCCCTCCGAAAATTCCTTCGGTCCGAGCGAGCGGGGTTTGGTACGCACCCCGAAGGGTTCGCTCCCAGGAAAAGCCGCGCTTGGGCCAGCAGGGACATTATTTAATGGGTATCAACGTTTTCCGACAGTAGCAATACCGGAGGGGCAAACCAGCCCAGAAGCCCGAGTTCGGCGGCAGCCCGGGCGAGCGGCGCCGAGCCCGGGACCGGGAGTGCGGGCGGGCAGCAGCTCCGGCCGCCCGGCCGGCCGCGCTCGCCTGCACGCAGGGCTGTGCTCACGGCCACGCCAGGAGCCCCGGAGCCGCGCCAAAGCAGCTGGATGTGGCTTTGTGTACAGCTCTCTCTGCACGTGATATTCAGAAAGCGCGAAGAAGTTTTATATACATTTCAAATATTTATATAGCTCGAATACGTGTGTGTGTGTGTGTGTGTGTGTGGTTACATAAAGCTGGTGCAAAGAAATGTGGCTGTGAGCGCATTTTTTTTTTCATTCCACACAAGACGTGTGCGGTGTGGGATGTCGGGCACGGTGCGACCCGTCCCCGCTGCCCGCACACGTCCCCTCCGGCCCCGGCATTCCCAGGTTTAGTCCCATCTGGCCGAGCACAGCCCGGCTGGGACACGGAGGCTCTGAGAGGTGATTTGGGATCTACGGCTCGATTAGTTTAGCGGTACTTTCTCTATTGCGTGTTTTGGGTAAATTAATCTCTGCCAAGAGCAGTTCGCTGAGCAGCCCCAGGCTCCCCTGTCACCCCCGGGACAGCTTTGGGGTCCCTGACCATCGGACAGGGACAAGGACAGGGAAACGCGTGTGAGTCTCCCGAGTACTTGTGTTCACACTCCTTTCAAGGGCGGCTCTGGTTTGTCCCCCCTGCCAAATATTTAACCAGGGGTAGGGACGAGAGAGAGACGATAAATTGCATCCTCCCTTTCCCCCCAGCTGGCCATCCCGCGGCTCCGAACTTCTGCTGTCGGGAGGCTGGAGCGACAGCGACAGTGTCGGCAGTGCTCGGCCTGGCTGGCTCCGGGCAGGGAGGGAGGAAGAGCGGGATGGAGGAAGGGATGGATGGATGCATGGATTGGGGACGGGGTCGGCATGGGGAGGGGGAAGCTCCATCCTCGTGCCACAGCTCATTTCGTCCTGAAAATCTGGAAATGACGAAATTAGGGAATCATGAAACCACGGCAGCAGGCAGGACCTGGATGCCCGGTGCCAGCAGCCCGCAGGAGGAGGACGGGGGCTCCTTGCCGCTGGGGGTGTCCCCCGCGGCCGGGAGCGCTGAAGCCGCGGCCGCTGCCGGGGCTGTTCCCGAGGCCGGGGCCGTTCCCGGACCGGGACCGATCTCTCCCGGGGCCCGGTGTCGCCGTCAGCCGCTCCTGGAGTGCCACCTGGTGGGAGCAGCCGGGCAGCACGGGCAGGGCTGGGCTCCAGGGGTCCCGCAGCCCCCTTGGGAAGCGTTTCCCAAGGCTGGCAGGGGCAGCGGGGCAGCAGCGGGGTGAGCGGTGTCCTGGGGACCCCCAGGAGCCCGGGCGTGAGGAATGAAGAGGACGCAAGCAGCATCATCCGACAGGAAAAGATCCGAATTGAAAGTGTTTCTTCCTCAGAGCCAAAGAGGAGGCCCTGCCGGAAATCCTGCGAATGAACCCCGTCCCTCTGTTCACCTGTGGTCGGGGAGGGGGGAGAGCAGGGCAGGAGTGCAAGGCTGCCTCCAGCATCGACAGGATGGCTCCTGGGCATTCCACACATTCCAAATGAAAGCCCTCGTGCTGGGCATTCAGTGGCAAGCAGCTTTGGGCCTGGCATTTTTGCAGGAAACCTCCCGGAGTTTTCCAGGTGTGTGTGTGTGTGCATTTACACTCTGAGACCAGGCACGGTTTTTACAAACTGAGCTGTCACCTTCCTCGTGCCATGGGCTGGTTTGGGTGGCAGAGGCCTCCTTGCTTTGTCTCCTTGGGTTTCTGATGCCCTCCCTCACATTTCCACATCTACTGAACTATTTTGCTCCCGTGGTTTTGTCTTTGCTCGCTGCCTGCTCACTCACAGACAGGTCCCAATGCGAGCAAGCACAAAACCAATGGGTTTATGCTTTGTTTCATAGTTTTATTTGTACTCCTCCAACTTGCCTTATACTTCTTACTCTCTCTTACACAGAACTATCCTTCATAAGCACTTTATCTTATTATATTCTTGTTATGGCTCTGATTCCTGCCTCCTGCCTCATCACAAAACCATTCTGCACCAGAAACTGCCATTTCACATGAAACGCTTCACTCTGGGCCAGAGATTAACTGGCTTTGGTGAAAGTGGGGGCCACAAAAATGTGAGAACAAGGATGTAAAAGCAGGAAGACATGCATCAAGCTTCAGGGTAAACAATGGGAATGATATTGATTGCCTTTTAATGTGCAGTGGGTGCACAATGGGAAGAAAACCTTCCCAGAGAAAAAAAAAAAAAAAATAAGACACTTGCCCTGCCTTAGAAACTTGCAGCAGACAGTGAAACTTTGGGATTAACTCAGAGGGGACCTTATCCCAGGGCTTCTGCGGGGAAGTGGCTTTCCAGGTCTAGCAGAGTTTCCAAATAAAGTGCTGCCCTACTTTCTGGCTGTGTCTGAAGAGTGATGAGAAATGCCCATTGTCTCTGCCCAGGCTGGTGCGTGCTCTCATTAAGGCTCTGAATTGTGTGTGTGCATGTCGGCGTCAGGGCTGTTTGGAAGGCAGGGACGGGCAGGGTTTTTGTGGGAGGTAATTCCCGGATTCCAGCAGGCTGAGAAATTTCCGAAGGAGTTTTAAACCCTCAGAGCTTGGTGCTTCCAGGAGTGGTGAGACAGGAAGAGGGTGGTGGGCAGGATGGTGGTCCTGCATCACAAATGTTTAATGAAGCTGTGTGAGCAGAGCTCTGGGGGAATCCACCCTTGCAAGGGCAGAGCCTTT
This sequence comes from Tichodroma muraria, assembly GCA_013390105.1. NCBI lineage: Eukaryota > Metazoa > Chordata > Aves > Passeriformes > Sittidae > Tichodroma > Tichodroma muraria. The sequence goes on from WAAG01044063.1 coordinate 185,375, forward strand.
CCTGGGAGCAGCAGGATTCATTTGAGGTGTATCCAAGTAACCCCACTTTGCTCCTTGGGTGTCGGGTTCTGATCCGAACTGACAGGGGTTAGGAGACCCGGAAAATGGCCTTCCCTGCCTTCCCTTAATGAGTCACCTCAAGTCCAAATCATTTCATATTCAGCGAGGATGGAGTAACAAGAAAAAGTGTCAGGAAACATGAAGGCACAGCTGTTCTTTCCACTTGGGTAGCTGCGATTGGTTTGAATAATGGATATTCTGTTCAGCTCCTTCGAGGGGAACTTGGTGTCTCCAGCCCCTCACTAAGAGGAGACACGCTGATTTATCATTTATTTATTGGATTATAACCCTGTTTTACGGGTAATCAATCGCTGCTTTTTCAGCTTCCTCTTAAATCACATCACCCCGGTGCAATCGGGGGTGAGGCCACTCCAAGCACACAGAGGTTTCCATTGGAAAACGTATTTCCATCAGATTTGGAGATGTTAACGTGGGCAATTGATGGGGGAAATAACAAGCAGGGGCTGATTTGTCACGTCCTCTGGGCTGGCTGAGCACCCTGGAGGCTCTGAGGATGCACTGGTGGAGGGTGCTGTTTTCTAAGCTGCTTTGCAGTTTGGAGACCCTGGTGTTTGCATTGAAATGAGCTGTGACAGAAACAACACCCATTTTGGGGCTAATTCCTATTTACCACAGGAAAATAGAGGGGGAGGGGGACACAGTCTGTATACTCAGACAAGAGCTTTGAAAATTGCCATGTATTCTTTGCACATCACTGGTGCATCCCCCCCAGATGCCGCCCCACCATTGGGTGGGACCTGACGCATCTCTGGTGACAGCTTCACATAAACTTTAGTGCCAGGACCCCTCACAGCAGAGAGGGCACCCACTGCCTGCCTGGAGTGGTGCTTCCCCTGCTCCTGCACCCAGGTGCAAGCGATGCCCATCAGGCTCAAGGAGAACCAGCTGTGGCCAATAGAGAGACAATTAAGGTGCGAATTTGCTGGTGGAGGAAGAGGGCCTTGAGTTTTTATAGGCCTGAGTCAGGCCAGGGAAGGACTGCTCCTCAGAGCTGTGGTGTTGAAGGAGCTGTGAGAGGCTTTTGGGAGAGGACCCATGGTGGGAAGCTCTGGAATCCTTCTGAAGGTAGGGAACCGTGTGAGAAGTGAGGGGGTTGTGGTGCAGGCACGGATGGAAATGGTTGCTGTGTGATTTCCTGGCTCCCCTCGAGAGCTGTGGGGGGGTGTTTCCCTGGAGGGAGCTTTGCTGTGTTAGATGTGCCTTCCCTGTGACTCAAAAGGGCTCCAGGGTCTTGGAACTTCTGGTTTCTGCTTCTTTGGGGACTGGTGGGATGAGCAGAGACAGAAGCAATATGATTTACATGGAGCTGAAGGGTGGGGGAGAGAGCAGGTGCTCTGTGCAAATCTGAAATCTGAGTGTGTGAAAATGTGGGAAGGGCTCACAGAGGTTCCCTGTGCTGCTGCTTCTCCTCCCTGCCCCTTCAGCTGATGCTGGGCCTGCTGCCCTCCACCCATGGCTGCAACTTCCAGCCAGGCAAAGCACTAAATCTCAGGGGCCTGAGGTTTTCCATGGAGCCTGTGCAGGTATTGAGCTGGTTTTGCTCCTTGCTGAGACTCTTCCAGACTCACCCTTGCTTGTCTGTGGGATTCAAGCTAGACCTAAGCAAGCCCAGCCTGGTTTTGGGTGCCCAGGTGCCAATGTGTCCCCACAGAGAGCTTGTAGCCATCTGCACCCGAAGGCAGATGGGAAATGGTTCAGGTTGTGCGTGGGGTCCTGTCATATCAGTCTCTGTGCTCTTTGATTTTTGGAGCTCCTTGGCTGGAGAACAAAGGAGGCATCCTAGGTTTGGGGAGGATGTTGAAACTCGGGGATGAGCGCGGCAAAGATTCTGCTCCGGAATCAGGAGCGTAGCTGGAAGGGAAGGAACTTGACAAACGAGTGAAATGCTGCCCCAGGCTGGCCTGGCAGCCCTCTGTCATCCTGCATTCATCTGCCAGCCTGGCTGGGCCGTTCGACACCTGCTTGCTTATGTGAGAAGTCCCCAAACTCCCCACAGGGGTTTTTCTTTTTAAGTACCTCAGTCAGATACAGCACCAATGTGTAATTTTCCACTCTTGGCAAGGCACACCCCAGTAAATTTGGGACAGCCATCTGCTGATAATGACTGTCCCTTGGGGCTCTGGGTGCTGCAGGGGAGACACTGGCAGGAGCCAGCACCCAGGAATGGGGTGGTAGCTGTGATGGAGCTTCTGGGGGAGCTCATGGTCCTGGTCAGTCTGAAATGGAGCAGAAATAAATGCTGGATTTAGAAACTCTCCCCACAAAGTGTGATCTTTGGCTTCAAAACAACCAGTTACCCTCTCTGAACATTTAATGTAGAAAAAGAAAAATGTTGGAAGGGTGGGATGCCACTGCACCCTTCAAAGCTGCAGATACTTCTCATGGCCATTGTCACAAGAATGTTCTCATCTTTGCCACAAGACAATGCTGGATATTTGGTCACTGAGGAAATATTGATTTTCCAGAAAAATTACTGCACTGGATTAATTTTTCATTTGTTGCAAGTGAGACATTGTACATAGGAGTGAACGGCACAACCCTTTAGGCTGGGTTCTATTTCCAATAGTCTACAGCTTCATAAATTTCATAAAGTCTAGAAGCTTAATAGTGTTTATATATAGACATATAATATCTAGGAGCTCATTCTCCTTGCAGAAGGCCATGAGGAAGGAGCTGCACAGCTGTTGCCAATCCACTGTATAAATGCTGCCCTCCCTATTTACCGGTGACCTGTCAGTCCCAGGTGGTGAGGAGGGTGCTCGTTATGGTCACATCTTACAGCTGGGGGCTGAAGAAGCAGTTACAGGTTTACAGCTGGTAAATAGACACAGAGCTCAAAGAGTGTTTCTGTCTTGGCACTGAGGGAGCAGAGCAAGGGCAGGGGAGCCAGGACGCAGCCCTGGCTATTTTTGGGTTCTCGGTCTCCTCTGCTCTGGTTGTGCCAAGAAAAATGGTGTTATTTCCCTGGTGAGCTCTGCAAATAACTGTTTTCTAATCCCTGCTGCCATCTCTTCCTGCAGAGCAGGCCTGCCTGGAGTCCCTTGTGGCATCTTTGTGTGCAGGAGTGGGGCTTCCCTCACCTCCTGATCCCTGTGGCACATCAGTGAGGGCTCTGCTCCTGTGTGGAGGGAAACCATTTGAATTTCGCTGATTTGATGCTGGTGCAGCCTTGTCTAGATCAGGGAACGCTTTTCTAGGCTTGGGTGTGATTAGTAGAAGCGTTCATTTCATTTAAACCTCTTTAGGCAGGTCTGGGGTTTGTTTGCAGGGCTTAGTGCATGGGAACAGCTACATGCACATTATGTCAAATATAGTTTGGAAAAATTCTGTGTGTAGAGGCACAGGTGTTTAGGTCCTTAACTTTAACGGGGATAAAATCCCCCAACCCTTGTAGTTACTCCTGATTATTGTGATTGGCTGTGAGGTGCCAAGCTTTGTGACATGGTTGGTATCCTCACGATTAACCCGCCTGCTGCCCTCGTAAAAGCGTTGTTTTGGATTAGAACATTCAATGTTCATGAAGATTTCAGTACAGAGGGGAAAAGCAGCGTGTGCTGCTCCTGATCTGTCAGAGGAAGGGCTGCGCTGGAGATGCTGCTTTGTGCTCTCATGCAGAAGGACTCGGATCGGGCTCTCAGAGCCCGGTTTGCATAAACCCCAGGTGAACGCGCGGGTGTTTCAGGGAACCGTATGAAAATGTGCCACTAGATGGCCCCAGGAAGAAGGTGGATCGGGCTGCGGGGCCCGGGGCAGCGAGGCGAGGGCAGCAGCCTCCAGCAGGCACCTGGCCCTGCCGCAGGGCCCCGGGGCAGGGCTGGGGTGGCACAGTCCGACCGCCGAGACACGGCTGGTGGGAAAGAACAAGGGCAGCACTCGGAACTCCCACACTGCCTGATCTTTCACAGCATCTTCTGCTGGGTCTTGTGCCATGGGAGCGTGCTCCAGGGTGCGTGCAGCTGCGGTGCCTCCCAGGAGGACTGGCCCGGGCTGCCCGTCCCGGTGCCGTGTCCCCAGGAATGCTGTGGGATGCCTGTCGCAGTGTTGCGCCCTGTCTTGGCATCTATCCATGAAATGGGTGACAGCCCAGTAAACCCGGGGTGTCCAGGGTGACTAACCTGTGTGCATCTGAGTGCCCTTATCAGGTTGGAGAATTAACCAGGTTTCTTGGAGCCCTGGTAACTCGCAAACGTCACCTTCCATCTGCAACCGACCTGGCAGCTATACCCAAAATCTCATGTTGGGGTAAATGACAAAATCACCCCTGTGATGAGCAAACCCCTGGGGTCTGCCTGGCTGGGAGATGGGACCTTGCCTCAAGGCCGCTCTTTAGCGGACTGCCTTGTATTTGGGACCAAGGTGCCTTTCCTTTCCCCTACTGTGTGAGGAAGCCTTAACTTCACAAGGGGACACAAAGTGCCCGAGGCAAGGTTGGATGGGGCTTGAAGCAGCCTGGTGTCCCTGCCCATGGCAAGGGGGGTGGAACTAGGTGGTCTTTGAGGCCCCTTCCAACCCAAACCATCCTGTGGTTCCGAGTGTCTTGTTCTGGTCACTGTTGCTGCTTCAGTTGGATGTAGGATCGCAGGTACTTGGGTCTTGATACACAGAACTCCAGGCCCTCTGGAAGGAAAGGTGGTGGCTGTGCTCAGGGGAGCACACAGGTTAGGAGGGGACTGTAGGGGCTGCAGTGTGCTGTGGCTCATACTCCAAACCTGAGCTTGTGGGAAGCAGGAAGGGTGAGAGGCTGTGCATCGTTCCAGCACTTCTCTCTGGTGTGCTGATGAGCTCCTGTGGAGGATTTAATGAATGGAGCTTCTCTGATGGAGGAGATAGGAAAAATTGCTAACCTGGGGAGATGAAAAATAGTACTGGGCCATGTCGCAGACTGAGCCTGGCCTGGTGGCCCTTCAGGAGGGGATGGCTGCTGTGTGAGCCAGCTTAGGAGGGGAAGCTGAGACGGGAAAGGAGCCGACTGGAGCTGCCACCAAGCCACAGCTTTCTGGGATGTGCTGGCACAAATCTGCTCTGGGAGGCTTTGGAGCCCTGCAGGCAGGTGTGAGCACTGCCAGGGAGGGCTGCAGGGCAGGCTCCCCTCGGGCTGCTCCGGCTGCTGCCCTGCCTCGCTCCTCGCCGCCAGCCGGGGAAGTACCTGCTCTCCTGCAGACAGGGAAGCTGCGTCCCTCTTCCCTCTGATATGGAATCCTTGTGGGGCCCCAGGCGAGTGGCACTGCTCTTCCAAGCCAAGCTTTGCTCCTGAGGCAAACTGGGATGAGTCCAAGGGCTTGTCTGGTTTCCTTTCTAGGCTTCCTCCCTGTTTAGTGGGATTAATAACACCTAAGGGTGTCAGAGTTAATTACTCATCAGGCTTCAAGCGCTCTGAGAAAACCCTGCGCCATCCATTGTTTGCATTTACAAAGCGCTGCTGCCTCCTGACTTTCAGAGGAGTGACTGAGGTCCCTTCTGTGACCTGGCCCTTTGAAGGACACACAAAAGCCCCTCTGTTGTGGCTACAGATGCCAGCACAGACTGGTGGGGCACAGGAGGGAATCAGAAGCTTCTTAGGAACAGTTTGGTTTAGGAATGGGTCAAAGAGAGAGGATGTGGCTCATCCACAAGACCCCTTGATTTAAGGAGCAAACTAACCTTCAGCTGAAAACCTTAGGACAAGCTGGAGTTTTCTGGCCAGTGGCTGTCAGGACAGAGCTCAGGTCTTTCAGGTGAAAAATGCAGATTTCTATCTGTGTTTGAACAACTGAATTTACACAGTTTGGGACATTTTGTGCAGATTTGAGCCACAGGTCAAACATCCCTTTTTTTGGTCTTGATATAACCAGTATGAGCTGAAATAACACCTGCTAGGAAGTGTCCCTGGGTAGCCAGGGATAAGTCCAGTTCAGCATGGTTCAGAAAGGGATTAACCTGGCCTCTGTAGTCAGAAGCTTTTGCCCTGAAAATCTTCATCTTTCCCCCTCCCCATCCCTAAATATAAATTCAGAGCCTTTTTCCCCCTCCCATCCCCGTTTCTAGAAAGCATCCTGTAGAAATAGCTGTTTGCTGAATAAATTCCTTCTGACAGACAAACTGAAACCTGCTATTGAGCCCTTTTGGGCTGGGGATTGAGCAAAGCTGGGATGTGCTGGATTTTGCCGCTTTTCTGCCAGGGAGGTTTAATTCCAGCTGAAGCATGGCAAGTACCTGCTGAGTCAACCTGTCTCTGCTGCTGTGTGCGATGGGAAGTGCAGTGCCCTGTCTGACACCTGCTGATGAGCTCAGCTGGGATTGTTTTACCTGTGGGAGGAGGAATTCCTGGAAGGGGAATTGTAGAAGGGAGCAGGAATGACTCCTGAGCACTTGGAGTCAAGCTGAACCTGTTCTGTGGGGTGCAGGCCCTGCTGAGGCACTTGGACGGTCGCTCCAATCGCTGGTTTTGTGGGAGCAGGAAACTGAACCTACCAACACATCCCTGAGGATCTTATTCCCAGACTTGCTGAGTTTATTAAGTGGCAGCAGTGGTAGGTTTGGATCCCTTGTGATCTAGGAACTAGGGAGGATGTGTGCTAGGAACTCATCCAGCTTGACTGCAGGTGCATCTTGAGGCTTTTGGTGTCTTGAATTTCAAGCCTTTTAGCAACGTGGGGAGTTTGGGAGCAGTCTGTGGTGTGTGTGATGGATGTAGGAAGGGGAAGTGGGCCCTCTGGGATAGAGAGTTGGTGTGCCTGGAGGAACCAGGGGTCCTGTTGCCTAAAATGGCTTCTTTTGTTATTATAAACTGTGTCATTCCCACCCTACAGGATCAGCATGATGGCAACTGTGTCCAGTGTCCAAGGCTTTGTTGCCAAATTCACAGAGCCATAGAATTGTCTGGATTGGAAGGAATCTTAAAGCCCATCTCATTCTACCCCCTGCCATGGGCAGGGACAACTTCCACTGTCCCAGGGTCCTCCCAGCCCCATCCAGCCTGGCCTTGGACACTTCTGGGGATGGGGTACCCCCAGCTTCTCTGGGCACCCTGTGCCAGGGCCTCTCCACCCTCACAGAGAACAGTTCCTTCCTGATCTCCCATCTAACCCTGCCCTCTGGCAGTGGGAAGCCATTCCCCCTGGTCCTGGCACTTCAAGCCCTTGTGAAACGCTGTGGAAACCCTTGGAAATTCCCCAGCAAGATGGGGAGGAAACTCTTGGGATGATAGAAAGAAATGAGAAGGCTTTAAATGCTGCCAGGCCCCCGTTCCACAGCTGTTTGTGCCTTGTGTTGGGCTTTCTGCTTTGACTCACTGGGGTGGGGAGGTGTGGGGCAGGAGAGGAACGGGCTGTGCTGGGGCCGTGCCTGGGCTGGAGGAAGGAATGCTGAATCCCTGAATGAAGGAATCCCTGCCAGCAGCGCAGCTCCCAGCGTTGGCTTCGCTGCTTCTGGAGCAGCTGTGGAGGAAAGGTGGTGCCTCCCAGCCCTGCTGCACTGGGGGAGTCTCACCTGGGGGATCCCAGCTGGTAGGTCCCACCCGTCCCTTTGTGGATTGCTCGGGGGGGATGAGCCACACCTCCACGTACCCCCAAACTGTGGCCTGGGGTCCGGGCAGGGGGAAGATGGGCCTCGCCTGCCCCTTCTCCCCTGCAATGGGTGCAGAGGGCTGGTCCACGAGCTGGCTGTAAATCAGAATGCACGAGGAAGGCAATTTTCTGCAAGTGAAACCTGCCCTCACCAAGCCCTGGGGGAGGGAGGAGAGCTCCGAGTGTCAAGGTGAGACGGAAGAGCACCAGAACGAGATTTAATTTCCTTCCCAATAATTTTCTCAAGCTGTATAAACTTTCCTTATTTAAAACAAATACTCCCTGAAAACACATTCTGTGTCAGTGGCCCTGTGAAAACACCCCCGGTCACAACCTGTGCCTGTCCCTTGCTTGCAGCCTCAGCCAAAAGCCAGCAGTTTTACATTTTGCTCTATTAACTCGAGCTGTAAATTTCCTTGTGTGAAGTCTCCCAGGCTGGGGAATGAATTTAAGTAAACAGGGTGTACAATAATAGACTTGTGTTAGGGCAGGTTTTTCAAGTGGCCCGTAACTTTTGGAGTAAGTTGGTCTAAATCTTGCCCTGTTATGCTGGAGAGTGTGTGGGTTTGTCCAGAAGGTGGAGGAAGTCCAAGGAAAGGCCTGGCTGGTAAAAATCTCTGGATCCAGACAAGAACAGAGAATTCAGGTGAATCTCTTACCTGACCCATGTCAGAAGGGTTGAACTAAGGGATTTTTAAGGCCCTTCCAACCCAAACCATTCTATGATCCTATTATTCCATTCTAGTTTTTGGTCCAAGTCTCCATGATTAATTTTTTTCTCAGTGACAGCATCCATGAGATACTTAGGAGACTGAGGGTTTTTTCATTCCCTTGACCTACAAAATCCTGAATATCCACTCTAAAATCAATTTTATTTGTTTTGGTGTCTAAAATACTAGTTCCTTCTCAGTTATCTTCTGTGGGGAAAAGACAAGAGGAGTTTCTCCTGTGTGTGGAAACCAGTATTCTGTTCCAGCTTTGTGGGCATCATTGCTCTGAGACTCCTGAAATTCTGCCTGCTTGGTGTACAGCTGTGCTGGATCCGTTTCTGGCTCATATTGCCAAGGAATCTGAAGGGATTCTGGGGATGTTATGAGGTGTTCATATTTCCTGCTGCTCCATGAAATCTCTACTCTAAATCCAACCTACTTAGCTCAGATTGTTGTTCAATCTTCAGCTAAAACCAGGCTCAAGGTGAACATGATCTAGAAGGCTGCAGCTGAGGAAAGACTGATCCCTTGTTGCAAAATAAGCAGTTTTCCTGCCTGATACTTCTGTAGTAGATGATTTTATTTTTCCCCATGAACATGCAGTTAAAATGCACATCTGGTCGGTGTCTTTGAGTAATCTTGTAAAGGGAACTTGATCATTAGATAAAGAGGAAAGGAACTTCTGGCTTATAAGCAGCCCTTTCCTGAAAAAAAAGAAAAAAGGAAAGTTGTATGGACTAATTTGGCATAAAAGCCCATGAACCAGGATTTCTTTAGACTCCCCTGGGTTTTGGGGATGTCTGGTTATCCAACCTTTCTCCAGCTGCCTCTTGTAAAACCACAGCAAAGTGGTTCTGACTTCTGCTGGGGGAAAACACAAGAGAACATCTTTAAACCCTTATCCAGAACTCAGTAAAACCAGTGGAAAACCTCAGAGTCTGAGGGATATTGGATCACTTCCAAAGGGTGGAAAACAGTGGAGAAAGGTTGAGCCCAGCTCATGTTAGATCTAGAAGCCAAGGGAAATTCTCAGCTTCTAGGAATGGAAAAAA
>WAAG01044063.1:194766-227470 GCA_013390105.1 Tichodroma muraria
AAAAAGTCTTAGCAAAACTTGGATCTTAGTGCTGGAGGAAGTGACTGACCCAAAATGGAAAAGGTTTGGTTTTATGGGATAGGAGGATAAAGCCTTGTTTACTGGGGCACTTGAGCAGCTTCTGAACTAGGAATTTCTTCTTGGGCCCTTTATTAGGTAAAAGGAAACTACCAGGCAGTGCTCTTGCTGCTGCCACAGCCTCTGCTGTGATACATCTATTTCCTCTCTTGGAAACAAGCATTTGCACCCAAAATTCCTTCCTTCCCCCAGCCAGGGGAAGGATCCTGCAACAAGGCTCAGCCCAGGTGTTTCTGCAGCCCCAAAAGATGTTGAGTCTCATTCTGCGGGCCTCAGGTCCTGCACCTGAGGTGTAACTGGCAGCAAAAGGACAAATCTACCCAGCTGAATGCAAAGACTTTTTTAGATAAAACCAAGTGTTTGCTTTGGCTTTCAGAAGCTTGGAGATACCTTGGATGGAGGGCTGCCAGCTGGCTGCTCCCCAGCCACTGACTCAGAATGCAGAAGTGCAGTGTGAGTCCCTGTATTTTTTCCCCCCACTTCTTGACAAACTTTATAACTGGCTTTATTTATTTTTTTTTGAGAGGAGGAGGGAATTCTCATGGTTTTAAGCAAATCACAACTGACTCAGCCTGAGCCCAAGGGTAGAATGGCAAAAGCTTGATGGATTAAGTGTCCTGGAACAACTGGCTACACAGCTCTTTCTTGTTTTCTGGCTGTGAGGATCATCCTTTTGATCAGAGCCATTTCCCTGCTGCTTTCCGGGTTGTAAATCCAGATTAGTCATGGCAGGGTGGCAAACAATTAATATGGAACAGGAGGTGAAGCCCAGGGAGTGTGTGGTGGTCTCTGGGTGCTGGTTACACCCTGGTGGCCAGGTGGGGAAGCAGGGACACCTTGAGGCCACCTGCTCGTAAATTTGGAAGAGCTGAGAGCCTGAGATCCCTACAACAACCTAGACTTCCATAATCTATTCAGAGATGTGTCTCTAACTGACCTGCTTGAATGTCTGACTTCCAAGTCTTGCTGCAAGACTCAGATTTGGGGCCTAAATCCAGGGCAAGAAGCTGTGTTTTGGCCATTTACCATGTCTCCTGTGTATCTGACCTTCACAGCTTCTTGTCTGTGCTGCTGAGGCCATCCTTACCCTCAGGACTCCCTGAATAAGTGGTCTTTGAGAGCACCAGTCTGCTCCTGCTCATCCCTTGGGTGCTGGTGATCCCTACTGGAAGCAAACTTCCTTGCTTCTCTGGCCAAACAGGAAACTGGGATGTTTCTACAGACCTCTGCCTCTGAGAGAAAACACTGAGGGACTTAAAATCAGGGTCCCCAAGGTTGGAGGACACCATTAAGATCATCAAGGCCAATCATCAACCCAGCACTGCCACTGTCACCCCTTTTTAAGGACTTTGAGGACCATGAGGAGGGCAAAAGCCTGAAGTGCAAGGGACAAAGTGTCCTGATTCCCAGTGAGTGTGCCGAGGGATGAGCACAGGAACACCACAACCCTTGGCTTCTCTCTGACTGAAATCCCTCCCCAGCTGCCCCAGTCAGACCAACAGGCTTGTTCTGAAGGCCAGTTTGGGTTCTACTTCCCCGAACAGCTCCTGCTGTGGTTTCAAAATGATGCCTGTCCAAAGGTGAAGACTTTGTAGAAGACAAGGTGACCATGCCCAAATGATCACGAGGTGACCATGCCCAAATGACTGCTGTGTCCCAGCCTGAAAATGATATTTTAAGGAAAAAATAAAGCATTAAACTTGCAACACAATCAGCTTGTAGTGGGGTCCCAAAGGTGGAGCATAGCAAGGGCTGCTGTGTGAATTTGCAGATTTATTTGCAATAAACTGATTTGCCTGATTAGGGTGGCTTATGAACACAGCTGCTGCTTGGTGCACGGCTTCTGACATCAGCACTGTTATACCAGGGGTGAAATTGGCCTCCCCTACATTGTTAGCAGTTGCAGGAATTTATCATCCACCTGTGCTCTGATTTAGGGGTGTGTAAATCCCAGGTAACTGCATTAACATCAATAAAGCTGCTTGAATAGATCTCTATCTGAATTGCTGCTGAAGGCTTCTCCTGTTGCTGTTGGCTATGCAGGTGCAGGGATGTGGTTGGCTTCAGCTGGGAAACACGATGCCATCCAAGTGTGTGTCTAGCATGCAAACAAGAAAATGCTGAGTTGAAACCACAATGCTCATTTAAAAGCTGGGGGGGGGGAGATGTTGTCAGGCTTTCAAGAGATGATTGCTCTTTGCCATCTTGAAATATTTGAACGGACAGAAACTTTCTGGAGAATGTTTGCCTAGAAATATTTCCCTTGGAGGAGGAGAAAATCTCCTCCTCCTTTGTGGTGGACAGAGGAAGGTGGGTTGGTTCCAGATTGGTTTTGATGGCAAAGTTGGGAAGAAAAATGAATGGTTTTTATTTCTCATTTACCTCCTCCACCGTCACTGCACCTCTATCTTCACCGACTGTACAAAAGGACAGAGAAGAGTAGCTTGGTTTTTTTTTTTTTTCAAATATTTATTTGTGGGCTTTTTAACACAAATTTTGGAAACATTGAGGATGTGGGGTGGAGCAGAGCCACCTTGTACTGCTGTATGGATTTGGGTCAGTTCTCTTGTTGTAGCAGCAGAAATGAAAAATCACCTGGAAGAAATGTTGTCCCAGGGAGATGAGAGTTTCTCCACTGAACTGCTGGCTACAAACCCAAAGCATCTGGGGCTGGCAGCTCTTCTGAACTACTTGGGATGTTACTAAAGGCTCCCAGATAAATTATCCATACAATTTCTGAATCTCACTGACCTCTTTGTGACAGCTCCCTCTAAGGAGATTCTGGGATTTTCAGGAGGCCATATGGCAACTTCATGGATAAAGGTGCAAACCAGTATCAGTTTGGATTGCTTTTTCACGTGTGAAATGCAGCTTTTTGGACTGGAATTTCTCCTGATTAGCTGAAATAGAAGGTTTATAAATATTGTTCAAGGTGGTTCATTTCTGGGGGCATGTGCTCATATCCTGGGGACTCCCGCACTGAACTAACAAAGGATAGGTGCAGGGGAGGAGGAAAGGATTATTGGCAGATTTATTATGTTTTTTTTTTTAAATTAAGATGTTGGCTCCTTGGAGTGAGGGAGGCATCTTATTGAAGGATAAGACTTGTGGCATCCTAAAGTCTTCCATTGCTGGCCGGGGAGGGATGCTGGCTGCATGCCCTCAGCTGGTGACAGTCTGGGCAGGAGAAAGGGGGTGCCAGCCTCGGGCTCTGGGGACACTGGGTACCATCTCTGGTGTGTCTGTGCAAGGTCACCGTGTCCTCCAGTTCAACCCTTTGGCCAAATTCTCATTGCATTCAGACAGCTGCAAATGGTGAATATCAGGGTGTGTAACCTGGCTCCATTTTCTTACCACTGCTCTGTCTTGTGCCTCTGAGCTGGAAGCAAACACAAGACAAAGTCAAGCACCTTAACCCCAGACTAAACCATGGCCTTCCTCATACTCTTCATCCCATAGAAAACTGGAATACTGCCTTTGGAATGAGTAGAGAATGTGCTTTTGGGTTGTAACCTTTGCAGCTGGTGGGTCTTTAACATGAAGAAGGGTCTGAAAATATCAGCTTGGATGTGATCCTCATTCACCTTGCAGGGCCCCTGAAGCAGCTGGTGCAGGAGTTGCAGTTCAGGTGTCTCATGTGCCTATTTTCCATGAACAGGTTTCCCACCTGGGCAGTGTCTCCCATGGCAGATCGCAGCTGGAGGTCCCTGTTGGGAATTCTGGCTGGTTTTCCCACAGGCTAATGCAAAGTACCACAGGGGATGGGAAGTGGGCAGGAATCTGTCAAACAGGGGAAAGCAGAGGCCTTGTCCGCATCTTACATTGCAATGGCTTTTTGGTAATACCTTTCTCAACAATGCCTCTTGTCTTGCTTTTTATTCCTTTGGGGGGAGGGGGTCGCAAGCAGCTTTCCTTGGGGACTGGGGCTGGAGTGGCTCTTGTAGAAATACCACCTGGACAGTGGTGTGAAGAAGGGGACTATTAAAATGAAGAATTCCTTTCCAGCCTCAGTGCTCCTGTAGGTGTACCCAGGTTTGCTAAAAATAGGCTCCTTAGCTGACTGAAAATGGGCTGCCCCAGGCATTTGACTCTGTGCAGCTCCCCTCCTCCTTTCCCTGCTTTTGAAGTTGAATGCTTATGGATGTTTTTTAGCTTATCACAAACCCATCACAACTGGCAGAACTCCACTGTTCCAGGGTTGAGGGTTTTCTTTCTCAGCCTCCACCCATGCATGTACCTCTCGGGGAAAAGATCACGTGAAATCCTCTGCTCGTCCAAGAGGAGCTTGTCACTTCTCCCTGCCTCAAAGATCACACTTAGCATTTCTTTCAGTGAGGATTTCCCACCTTCTGAAGGACCTCAGACACTGGCTGTGCCCTTGATCTTTGCAGTTCCTGTGACAGACTTGTTCTTGTGGCCTGCAGTCTCTGCTTTGAGCCCTTAGGCTTGTCCTAAGGGGCTGGATGATCTTGTGAAAGGGATGGTATTTCCAGGAGTCCTGTTTTAAGTGTTTCCCTCATGGAGATCACAGGGAAAAGAAAACTCGCTGTTGATGCCTGCTGAGACAGCACCGTGGAATTGTTTGGGTTGGAAGGGACCTTAAAGATAATTTAGTTCCAATTCCCCTGCCACAGGCAAGGATGCCCTCTAGACTTCCACTGGATTTAAGGGACACCTTCCATTAGATTTAGGGAGCTTTTGCACCATCAGCAGCAGCTGGAAGTGTCTTGTTTTTCGTGGGGCACATTAGGGGACAGGTCTGGCTGAGGGGGAACAACCTGGCAGAAGGAAAGCACATTTAGAAAACGTGGCCATGTCCACAGCGGGGCCCTGTGGGTGCGAGGCACTGACACAGCCGGTGTTGACACCAGGAAGAGGGGAGACAGAACAACTGTGGCACTCCAAGAGATGTGTGCTGGAATGCGTGGGCTGGGTGTGCGTGTGAGCACTGCGAGAGTAACCGCGGGGTGCTGGAGGCTGGGAAAACCCAGTGGGAAAGATGTGTGGGCCCTGCCGTGCTGCCAGGTGGAGGCCATGGATGGCTCCAGCTAAAGCCAGGCTGCTGTTCTCACCTCGGGCCTGGATGCTACAGCCAGGCTTAGGGGGGCTGCGTTATAAACTGCGTTTTGAAGGGCTGAGGGAACTGGTTTGTGCACGGCTGTGGGCTCCCGAGTGGCTCTGCTGAGGCCTGAAGGGGTGTGCGGCCTGCAGCTGGCGCTGGGCGCGGCTCCACGGCTGGAAGCGGCGCAGGGGCTGAGGCTGGTGGGCTGACCGCGGCTGGAAGGAGCTGCTGGGAATGACTGTGCTGTTCCCATTGCTCATCCACGATGCAGGTGCTGGTCAGCAGGTCTGAGGTCAGAGCTCGCTTGTGTGGTGAGCAGACGGAAAAGGCACCCCAGGTAGGCAGCGGGATGCCTGTGAGAGGGAATCTGGCTGAACAGGCCATGGGGATGAGGAGCTGCTCCTTCCCCTTCCACCCCAGCACAGATTAATCCTGTCAGAGATGGTGGGGAAAAAGGTGTCTCCCCTGGAGAAGGGAATAGAGTTCCCCCTGTCCCCCTAATGCAAGTGTGGCTGCACACAAAGGATCCCCTATGAAGCCTTTCCAGCGGGTTTCTACCAAGAAAACTATTCATTTTAGGAAGGATTCTGTAGAGTTTTGTCAAAAATCTTCCAGAGACAAGACAGGGATAACTCTTTTCCTACATATTCTACTTTAAGAGAGTTAACGTGCAGGACCTTTTCAGACGGTCTCATTCCATGGGGCAAGGGACACCCCTGCAGCGTCACCACAAATCCTACAGATACACATGAGAAAAATCTCAGAGGATCTGTGCAGGTGGGCATGGATCCAAATCCTGCTGAAATCCTGCTGAATCCCTGCTGCTTCAGGTCTGTGTCCGTGGATTGCAGCAGCAGATACCCGTGGCAGGCCCCATTGCTGTGTCTGCCCTGTGTGGTTTCATGGGTGTGGGGTTTAAACCCCTTTTCTGTTCAGGGGCTGGTGCTGACTGGCTTTTCAGGGATGTTGTTGCTGGTAGTTCTTGAGGAGACAGGAAAATTCACAAATGTGCTTGGAAACAGTTTGTCTTCCTAAGAGCTTTGCTCCCTGGGTCAGGCTCTGCGATAATATCAGTGTCTGTGCTCAGGGAGGGATGTTTTGGTGGCTGGTGCACTGCAAACAAGACAGATAAATAATAGCAATCCGTGTAGACAGAGGTAATTAAAGTGACAGCCCCACTGACAAATAGCTGAGTAAATGGATGGGGTGATTTGCTAATGAAATGAGGATAAATGGATATATGGACATGCAGGATGGGGAAAATGACAGAAATATGAATTTGGCCTATTCCCAATAGGCACTCTCGGGGCAGCTCTGCAATGATTTAGTCAAACAAGGCTTTGTGTCCTAAATCATGAAGTTGTTGCAGATTGCAAAGACTTTTTTCCCTATGGCTAAGTGTAGGATTGATCCTTAAGAACGGGAGGAAGAGTGCAAATTCCTTAAAGAGGCAAAGCCAGACAATAATCCCAGTACTGGGCCATTGACTGTGGGTTAAACACAAAGTACCTTCAAGGCAAGGAGATGCGCAAGCAATTTGATGAAAAGTCTAGGGAATTTTCTGTTCTTTAGTCCTCCGTTGAGTAATGGTGCAAGGTGCAGGAATGTTTGGAAACATTAGCATTGGGATGAAGTCAAAATGGGAGAACACAGAGCTAGGAAGTCCTAACAGCCAAGTTATGCTCTCTGCAAACCCCCAGATGATGGAGTGGACAGAAGGTCCTAAAGGTGGTGTAAACACCTATTTAAGGCTGAGGCTCTGATGTGTATCAGCTTCTCTAGACCCTGATTAAGCACAGCTTGAGCTGCTTTACACCTGGGACCAGTGCAAGAATGGTTTAAGCTCACTCTTATACAATGAGGAGTTTCAGATCTGTGGTTAGACACAGCTTGGCTGATAAAGAGCTTCTCTTGGTTTTTTTCCTCCCCTGTGCTATATGCTGGGAAATCCATGAATTTTTTGGCAATTTCGGTTAATTCTGGAGCAGAATCTGAATAGCCAGCTTGTGATCCTACTGGTCATCAACAAAATGCTTGGCAAAGATAGATATTAATCTATTAGTTGCTGTATTTTTATCTAATTATGGTCATCTGATGTTATTTAAAGTGTTGACCTTTGCAGCTTCTTAGCACCCTAGAGCAGTCTTGCACATGCAGCTGTTTCTGGGGAAATACCACGGAAAAATCAGAGTTGTTCCACTTTTTACGCAAAGCTTGGAGTGGTTTCCCTGGCTTTAATGGAACAGGCACCCAGTGCTAAGCAGCATTTCAACTTCATGTGCTCAGGGTGGGGAAAAATGCTCCTTTAATATGAAAATGACGTGATGCTTCTTTTCCAGAAATAGCATACAGTGCGTGTTTGGAGGGTACCCATTAACCTTCATTAAATTAGTGTCCTGGAAATTGGGGTGAAGAGGGGAGGGAGAAGGGAGGAGATGGGGCAGCTCTGGAGCACATGTACCCTGCTGCTTGGTGCAGCTCAGAACATTAAAAGTGCTGCTTGTCAGGACTTGAAGCTGAATTTTATGGAGGGATAAGATGGAGGAGGCAAGAGAAGGAGGCAACATAATTTCCCTGGAGGCAGCATTTCTGCTCAGAGCCTGCTTTGTTTTGGTGTGTTCTTCCTTCCTTGAGATTAATTAATTTGCAGTGGTGGGGAAGCTTTTGAAGGCTGCCCTATGCCACAAGCCACATGTCCCTTTGTGTCCTGCAGGAAAGGCAGAGCAAGCAAAGCTGTCAAATTGCTCTGAAGATGGAGACCTGTCTCCCAGCCTGGGTGGTCGTTGGGCTTCCAGAGAGGGAAATAGCAGGTGTAAAGCAAGTTTTTGATGCAGAGCTTTCAAACCATTGCCCCTGTGTGAAGCTGGGCTGTGTTTGCAGCCTGGTCTGCATCCAGAGTGCCAGGATTCCCCTCCCAGGGTTTGAGTCAAGCCCTGGCCATGGTTTTGCTTTGGTTACTCTGTGCTCTGGCCTGGTATGTGAGCAGCAGGTACTAAATATTGCCTTTTGTAAAGAGTGAAGAAAAGCAAGGGAGTATCTTGCACCTTCCTCTGAGAGGTTTGCTTTGTCCCTGGGCTGAGCAGAAATCAGGAATGACGATTTCCCCAGGCCAGGAGTTCCTTTGCTTCCACTCAGCCTGTGCAGGATGCAGTGCCTGTTCTTGAAGGATGCCATCTGAGCAGAGGGACACCTCTGAGACTTTGTATTGATTGGCCAAAGCTTAGAAACACTTTTTGCCACCAATTGAAACTTTTCTCCACCAGTTTTGCTCTGCTGGTTCCTGTCTGGACCCAAATCTAAGTGTTCAATGTTCCACACAGGCTGGATTCAAGGGGCAAAGCGAGGCCATGGTTCACAATTTTTTAAGGATTTTGCAATATGTCTTTCAGAAAAGAGAGTTTACAAAACCTAGTTTTATGTGACTTAAAAATATTTCTTCTGCACACTCTGTTTATTGTGATTTTGTTCTCAAAGTACTTTAACGCTTTTCTGCTTCACGATTCAAACAGAAAGAAGTGGATGCTATTTCTTGTCAATCTCAATGTTTTATTATTTGTCTTGAAGTGGCAGGTAGAAACCCAAGCTGAGTTGGGATTTTTCAGCCTGCAGCTTGTATTGCTGACACTGAAAGATTGGATGTGTGTGGCTGGAATAGTCTAGAACTTGCTTTTCCCACAGTAGCTGGACCTCCTCAGGTCTGCTTTCTTCTTCTTGGTGCCTCTTCCAAATTCCTCTTCATGCTGAGTTAAAGGGAGGCTGTTGCCACAAGTTAAGCAAGGCTTGCTAACAAAGGCTAAGCTTGGAATTCAGGAGTCTAATCCTGTGTAAGGTGCAATGCCACAAACCACTCCAATTACAGAGCAAACTGTGTGCACATGCTTCATCCTGAACCCAGCTGGAGGCTGCCTGCTGAGTTGGCACAGCCTTTATTCCAGACTACTGGGGGTAGCAGCAGAAAATCTGTGGGCTTTATTCCATTGACCATAAAGTGAATATTAAGAAATTCAGGATGCAAATTTTGTCTTTAGTGGTTCAGGGTGCCCCTGAGATGGATCTGATGCAAGCAGTCTGTCCTGGCTTCTTGCTGCTGTTAAATATCTTTCTCATGCTGTTGTAGAGTGGAGGGGATTTTTTTGTGCCAGGCATAATAAAAATATGACCTCTGCCCCAAATCCTGCTGCTTTCATGTCAGAGCACAGTAAACGTTTGCAGATTTTGATGCCCAAATGCTAATATTAAACCTCCTGTCAGCTGTGCTTTGTGGTGGGGCTGAAGTTGTTTATCTCTTTTTCCTCTTACTCAAGCCTGTTTAGGTGTAACCTATTCCTGTTAAAAGGGAGTTTTTCCCACTGAGAACTATTTTTCTTAGAGATTAAATTATGTAGTATATGGAATTTCACTTCTGTATTACAGATATAACAGTCTCTGATGGTTTAGACTATTTTTAAGTCACTCTCAGGTGAATTAGGTGCATTTTGCCTCTACAATTTGGGGCAAGTGTCTCTGGAGAGCTCACAGCCCTGGTGAGTGGTGCAGAACTTGCCTGTTGTGGCAGACTCTTGTCCCTAAGAGGCATTGCAGGGCCATAAATGAGAAACCCTCCCCTTCACTCATGGGGTTTCCCATCATTTGGGAAGAGGAGGAAGGGCTGGCATGCAGGAGGTGCTGGGAAGTGTGGCTGGAGGGGGTGGAGAGGCCATGAATTGCTGCCCATGGCTGAGTGCAGTGGGCAGCTGCCTGGTAAATATGGGTGAGAATGGGGATGCTGGGATGATTCTTGTCAAATTCCTTGCCCTGTCCCAGGCACTGCTGAAGGCTGCTGGCTTCATGGCACGGGCTGGTTCTGAGTCCTCAGTGCCCCGGCCTGTTGGCTGCAGGTGCTGGGAAGCTTTAGGCTGCTTCCAAATCACCAGATCAGAGGGAAAATGGGATCAGGAGTGCAAATGAGTGAGAGAGTCAGCAGTAGATTTAATGTCTTGTGGCATTTTCCTTAGAGCTGAAGCAGTTAGCTCAAATATGGAGCCTTAGGTGAGCTGTAATTCCCTTCAAGGTGTGTTTTGAAGGTTTCTTGCAAACCCAGGGCTCGGCTGGCATCCCAGCCTTCCTCCAGGCTCGTGTAGTCTTCCATGCTTGGATTGTGCTGGAGTTTGAAAGGAGCTCCTTCTGGGAGTTAAAACATCCCAGCAGTGCTGGCACTGGAGCTCACCTGGGAGCTGTGGCTGTGTTCCCTGTCAGTGGCAGCTTGTTACTGGTTTATTGTCTGAAACTGGGATGGGGAGCTGCTGGGGAATTGTCAAGGCTTAGCAAAAATCAATAGCTGTGTTTTCCTTTTAGCAAAGCCGCCTCTGAACCTCTCTTTAAGGTTGGTTTCATGTCCAAATGCAGATTCCCAGCGCTCCTTAGCACACTCCACTGGCTCTGAAATGCCTTCTGTGGTGGGCAGTGTGTCTGATGTGAGCTGATGTGGTTTTGCACTGCTCCCTGCTGCTTCCCTGGGCTCCAGGGGAAGGAAAGGAGCTTAACTGGTCATGTTCCACTTATCTCCAGCTGTTGAAACATCCTTTTCCAGGTGATGAAGAAACATATTAAGACTTGAGGCCTTGCTCTTTGCCAGGGATATCGTGTCCATTTATCTTCCCTTAAAATGTTTTTGTGCTTAATCTCTCAGTTCATCTTCACAACACCCATCACTCTGACAAACAACACCCAGTTCTAGACTCAGCAGTAGGGATGGAAAACAGGAGTGCTCTGCACCCAAGTGACTTCTTGAAGCCGGGGTTTATTGCAAATTAGTCATGAATCATAAAATAAAAGCTTTGTACACAACCAGTGCTCCCATGGAAATTCTGGGACTGCTCTCCTGAGCTCCAATCTCATTTGTGGTGCTCTTGGTTTTTTTGATATTGCCTGGCAAGCTCACAGGAATCGACAGAAGAGTCTTTAGGGAAATATGGACCCAGGTGATGTCTTCAGCCTGGTGGAGTTATGGACTGGGGCAAGATGCAAAGGAGAAATCTCTGTGCCGGGACAGAACTGGTTGTACTGTTACTGCTTTGAAGATATCTGCAAGATCTGGGAGAGGATCCATGGCCTAGGAACTCCATCCACACTTTGAGGAGCAGGGTGGAACAGTTTATGACAAGATGCTGCAAGGGAAGCACCCTCTGTGTTCCGGAGAAATTAAGCTGTCAATGAGAAATGCTGGACTCGGGGTTCAGCCTGCTGCTATGGAAACCATAAATCATACTTGAGGTGGCAACGGTGCTAAATCCCAGTAAATGTCATCTCCTGTCAGGTGGTGGCCTCATTTGTGAGAGGAGATAAAGCTCCCCCAGCCTGCTCACCTTGGTGGGAAGCAGATCCTCACTTTGCCTTTGTTTCCTCCTGCGTGGAGCGCTCGCCGCTCGTTTAGAGGAATGAGGAGATACAATTAGTGTTTATGAAACACTTGGGGATTGTGTAAAACAAATCATAAAAAAGGGGAGCTCTGCCAGAGTGCTGACAATATTTACACAACATCTGAAGCCTGCCTGTGTTGGACTTTATCATAAGGAAATACATGCAGGTGCCAGAACTTGAGCAACTGTTAAATGCATCCTTCTGGCTCGGCGTTGCCATCCGTGAATCCTGTGGGAACGCTCAGCCCTTGAAGCCCAGACATAATGTTCCTGCTGGTTATCATCCAAAGCTCTCTGAAGGGGGAGACCACCTCACTGCTGCTTGTCTGGAAGAGGGATGATGGATCCTCGGGGAAGCTGAAGTATTTGAGGATTGCGAAAGCGCTCTAAATTCACAAAGCTCTCTTTGCCTTGTTTTCAGTTTTCTGCTCTTGGCTTTCCCTCCTCCTGCTCTGAGGAGTGGTGGGGTGGGAAGGGTTTAAACCTTCCCCTGGTTTAATTTAAAAGTGCCAGTGGCTTCCTTTCACAGTGTCCTTCTCATTTCAGGTGGCACTTCCTGCTCTCCAGGAGGAGGCTGCATCTTCCAAGAGTTCGAAGTCTGAACACTGAAGGTTATTTCTGCCTTCCTTTAAATTGTGGGATTGAAAGGCTGCTCAGGGATACCACCAGTGCCTCAGAGCTAATTCCTGCCCATCAGGGTGAGCCCTTGGATTCAGCATCCTGCTGGTCCAATGGGATGCCTGATGCCCTACCCTGGAGTTGTGCCAATGTGGGATGAGGCACATCCCGGGCTCTTGCAGAAGGAGGGTTTATGGACTCATTCCTCCCTGAGCTTCCTGGGTTTGAACATCCTATTTCACCTTGACGTTCCATGGCAGCCAGCTGCTGCCTTTCCCAGCTGACAGGCCTTATCTCCTTGGAGGACTTTGCCCTGAGATGGGGTCACACTGCAGGATCACCTTTGGCACCAGGAAGATGCTTTTTCAGGAAGGGTGGGTGATGGGATTTTAGGATCCTCGGGGGAAATGCAGCCAGGATCAATGTGCTGTTTGTTTCTTGTGCCTGAACTGCCCAGAATTCCGTCTTTTTTCCCTATTCCTGTGCTCAGTGCTGGATCCAGGGTCTTGCCTGTGTCTGATACTCTCCTGTCTGCTTCAGGTACCAGCTGGGTGCTTATCAGTGACTTCCTCCACCCAGCTGCACGTTCAGGGTGACTTTCAGATGGGTGCTGGCTATCAGCCAGGCAAACATGGACTATCCCTGCCTTTCAATAGCACTTTTGGGAGCAAGTCAGATCCCTTTCAGCCCTTTGCATGCTCTTCTGCAAATACCAGCAGGCCAGCAGCAAAACGTCCTTCAAAAAACATCTCCCAAATGAAAGACTAGAAGTCCCTCTGCTCCTGAAAGGTGGAGTTTTGAGACTTGTCAAAGGCCACAGGAGATGCTGGGAAGGAGGAAAAGGGCTGGTGCTGAAAATTCCTCTCGTCTTTGAGCTCACTTCTAGGATTTAAACTAGGAATATGGTCTGGTTTAGTTGCAGATTTATGGCTTTTGGAGGAGATGGGCTAAGTAGATAGATCTGAACCCCCTTTTGAATTTCAAACAAACAAATGCTCAATATATTTTATTGTCTCAATTGAATGGTCTCCTGTATCTTCCATAGACTGCAGGTAAGTGCCTGGAATATTGAGGCACTGTTGCGTTATATTGATCACAGGGATAAATCATGAGGGATGTGGAATGAAATAAATTCATTCCTTATGTACATTTTGGTATATTCCTTAAGAATGAGGAAGCTCTACCTTCCTGGAATTTCAAATGCTTTTGGATGTTTGACCAGATCCCATGTGAGACCAAGTGGTGTGTTTTGGCTCTGCATTTAGGGGGTTTTTGCATTTCTTGAAGTTATTAGAGAAGCACAAAGTCCTGGCAAGAAGAGGATTTCTTTACGTCTTTCCTAATGCTGAAACTCCTGTCTGGGTTTCCAAATTTTAGTGGAAATAAGACTGATGTCCGTTTTAACAAAAATAGAAGTTGGACTAAGGCACTTTCTGCTCCTCTGTGTATGGGGAGGGAGGGAATTGAGAGGGAAAGTAAGTGAGGCTCAGCAGCATTTCTAATCAAATCCATGGTCTGATGTTTTTCTTAATTTCAATTAATGAAAACAATTAATTTATTTTTATCTGAGGCCAGCTCCAGATGCTCCAGGGAATTCAGAGCCTCCTTCTCTCTGAAAGCTGGAATGAATCTGCTGGAAGCACCAGTCTGATGGATTGTGCTGGGCATGTAAAGGCAATTCAGACTTGCAGTGGGAATTACTGATAGGTGGTGCTTAAATGGACTTGAGCAGTCTTTCACCCATATCTGGATGGCACTGTTAAAAACACCAGAGCCTGGAGTGACAGCTCAAGTCTATTTTTGATGTGCAGGGAAAGCAGGAAGGTTTAAACAGAGCAGACTGGTGAAGGTTTATTGTTCTATTAGCCAGGATTTGCTGTTAAAATGGTGTTGGCTTCAAATTTGATGCGTTTAATTTCCCCCAAAGCTCATTGACTTCAGTGGGAATGAAGGACAGAGATGGGAAAATCCCCCCGAGCTGGGAAACTCAGGGAGGCAGCTCCATCCCAGCATTTAACAATTTCCCTCAGAAAAGCTCTGCCACACACTGGATAAATGTTTTAGTCACTAGCTAGGGTCCAGCAATGATTCCAGAAGGGTCAGTGTGTGGAAAGCCTGGCTCACCAGGATAAGTTGGGATTTCAGGCCAGGATCTCAGAGCACATCTGTGTTTCTCTGTATGGCTCTCGTACGGTCTGGGCTGCTCGTACAGCAGCTGTTCTGCTTCTGAAACCACTCCTGGAAATGTTTCCAGCTGCATCAGGGAGTGCATAAGGAGCTCCTGTGTCCGCTCAGGAGTTCTTTTGGATCACAGCTTTTGGTTTGACTGTCCAGCTTCCACGCTAGGATCTCTTCCCACAAAACAATGGCACAGTGTTGCTTGTCTTGGTTTAAAAAAAAAAATCAGTAAAAACTTTGATTGTGTGTTCTTAGGCTCTGGTTTGGTCTCTCTAACTGAACTCCCACTACTCCCTATCAGCAGCTGCTTCAGGGACTCATACTGGGTAGAATTTGTGACAGTTCAGCAATTCTTGCATTGTTAATCTGTCAGACAGAAGGGTTTTCTTGATTGCTGGTCTCCTACTGCTTTCCCCATCCTTCCTCACCTGGAAGAGGGGGAAAATCCCAAACCAAAATAAAATAATCCCACAGTTTTACAGCAGAAATCACACCTGAGGCCCTGAATGTGACTTGGGTGTATCCCCTGGACACTGTGGGTGGTGTCAGTTCTTACAACACACCAAATTCAGTGGCATTTCACAACAAAAATGGGGATATAAGTGTTTGTGAATGATCACACAGCAGTTGTGTTAGCTTAGAGTTGGATTCCATTCAGTATGAAATCCTGTGAAATATTAAGACAGGGTTTCTGAGCTGGTCTTCCTTGGAGAAAAAGGTGGGAGAGCTTCACACTCCAAGAACCGGGGTTTTAGTTTCTTCGCTGACATTTGTTGCCTTTACATTCTCTGGTTCTGTCTCCTCCCTGACATTTACTCTGAAAAGGCTGTAGCAGCTTTCACACCTTGTCTCAATAATCTGCTGCTGGTTTATCAAATAACTTTTTGGCTTCAATTGAATTAAACCTTCATGGGTGAAGAATTGGATGAAACCTTCACTAAAGGATGAAACCTTCACTAAGCCTATTCCTATGGCAGGGGTTGGAGTTGGAAAGTCTTTAAGGTCCTTTCCAAGCCAAACCATTCCATGATTATTCTCTATCCTAAAAGCCTGGCATCTACAACTGCTCAAGCAGGTGCTGCCCTCTGCTCTGCCTGGGTAATTGCATTTCAGCAATGCCTACACCACCTTGAAATCCCTTAATACGCTTCACAGCTTTGCTGTGCTCAACACACCTGAGTCCCTCTGTGTCTGTAATGATCTCCTCACCTCTGTCATGCTCATCATTATTTATGAGGCTCGTGGCAGGGGTGTATTGGTATTTTCTAGGTGTTACCCAAGCTCTCAGCCCTGCAGGCCACGTTCTGATCTCCTGACTTAGAGCAAGGAGTCTTTGTCCCACAGAAAGAGAGGGAATTAATTGCGAAATGACTTCTGCTCGGTGAGATCAGTGATTTACTGTTCTGTTTGGAAACTACCTGGGCTGAAAGTATTTTAAAAATAAAGTTGGCTTCAGGAGTTGGGCTATATGGCATAGATAATTTGAATCCATGAGCTAATCCCTGGTTCATTTTCAGATACAAAGGCAGCCTGTTGTTATTAAGATGGAGCGCAGGAAGCAACACTCCTGATGCTCTTAGGACTTGTTGCTACAGTTTTGTGACGAGGTTAATTAGGCACCATATGAATTTTTAGGTTGTTTGAAGAAAATCAGAGCTAGTTATTTTAGAGATGTTTCCAAACTGCCCCTCCAGAGGTGAAAGAGTTGGGTTGTGGTCTAGCTTTGTCTCGGAGATCTCCGAGTGCACAGAGGCAGAGGGGTCTCTTGGCTAATTTAGAGTAATTGAGCTGCGAATTTTAAATGGTGAGGGAGCTGGAGAAATGAAGCTGTGAGGCTTCTGTGATGCCAGTATTTTAAACAACAAAAAGATACTCACCCAGGATATCATGGATGGGGAAAGTGTCTCTGTCCAGAGAGAAGCTTCTTTCTTGCAGCTGTGCTCTGTTGCTTGTATTTGTTTGTCTTATTCACAGACAGGTTTTGTCCCTGTCAGTGGATTTATCTTTTCCTGCTGGCTTAGCAAATGCTTTTGTGGGGCTGCAGCTTCCCCTTGAAGCTTTCTGGGACCTCCAGATGAAGGCAGAGGTTGCAGCAGAGCTGTTGCAGGCAGTGGGGTGGCGGCTTGGCCTGGGTGCACTAAAAGCTGGGTGTGAGCTCTGGCAGGTGACTGCTCACCAGGAGACTGCCCTGCTCAGAGGCTGTTAATTGATTCCCCTCCCTCCCCAAAATGAAGATGGGTGCATTAAGAGAGCAGTTGGCTCTGCCACTTGACCCAGAGGAGCATTTCCATTAAGGTGCAGGATCTGTATCCCTGGAGGAGCAGATGGTTCCTGCCACTGCCTGACGCAGAGAACAAAGAGCTGCTTCCCTGAGACAAATGCAGTGGGCTGAGCCAGGTGTGTGTTGCTCTCCACGGGGCTTTGCCTCTGTAGAAGAAGCAGAGAAACACTCAAGGGGCTCTAAGGAAGAGCTGTACCCACACAAGGTATTTTATTTGTTACCTGGTTTCATTGGGAGCTCTTTTCTTGCATTTCTGTCCCCGGGCTCAGTGCTGCTGGGGAAAGACCAGATGCTCCCAGTTTATACATGCTTTACTGAAGTGCTTCCTTTTGTTTGGAGGATCCTCTTTGAAGCTAGAAATGAAAATAGCTTTGATTGCTGCCTCTTAGATTATTCTGAAGCAGTGCGGTTAGGGAAAGATGTCCAAAGTTTAATCAGTGGGTCCCATATCTCTGTCTGGAGAGCTGCAGGAGATGGGAATTTACTGCAAGAGCAGTTGTGGGTGAGAGGACGGGAGGAATTGTGCTTTTTTGAGTGTCCTCTGGTAAAGCCCCATTTGGGGAATGCCCTACCAAAGTGGGGTGTTCAACCAGCTCTGAGTCTGGATAAGAAACTTCTGGACCTTTTAGCATTTGAATTTTCTCATGTGACTTAACAGTAGAGCCTTGAGATGAATTGTGATGCTGCTTGTACCCGTGCCAGCTCTTTAAATGAAGCCTCTCCCTGTGTTTGTACCTTTGCTGTGCAGCCAGGGGGATCTGCCCTTCTTTCTGTGAGGAGTACACCTGGAGTCTGATGCTGGTGCTGCTTCCTCCATCTGCAGCAACCCTGGGAATCCCTGCTCTGCTCAGTAGTCCAGCTGTGAGTGACAAGAATGGGGTGGGGAGAGTAGAGGAGGATTGAAAAACAGGTAATTAAAAGCAGAGATTTTCAAAGAAGCTGGGTATAAGAATCCAGTTGCAGTGTCCTTGTATTTGTGTTCCTTGTGCTGCATCCATGGCCACTCTGATTCCCTCTTCCACGGATGCAGTTGATCCCTGGGATTGTCTTTTGTCACCATTAGGGATTCAGTCTGCAGGGGTGGCACAGATGGAGCCATCTATGTAAAGGAAAGAAGCCAAGTGGGTGCTGCTGTCCCTGGCAGCAGGGCTGGTCTTAGGGCCTTGCTTAAAGCCCCTCTCTTTCAATACCAACTCCCTTTTGGGAGCTCTGCTCTCACAGGACTCCAATTCCAAGCTGCTTCAAGGCATTTGCTTTTCATCTATCACCTGGGAATTCTGTGCTGGCAGGGGAGATGGAAGGGCTGTGGGTGAGCTGGAGCTCGACATGCCTGCCTGGGGCCCTGTGCTGCCTGTGAGGAAATGTCTGCTCCCTCCCAGCTCTGGGAGGAGGGAGAGGAAAACACCTTGGCCTGTCTGTGCCAGCTGCAAGTCTGGCAAAGTGCTGAAAAGCTGCTGGAGCTGTGCTGTGCAGTGCCTGGGGAGGACCTGTGTGTGCCAGGGCTCATCTGCCCCTTGTTTCCCTTTATTCCAGCCTCACCAGGCACCTAAAAGAATTTTCTCCTCCTTCCCAAAGGTCTTCACCAGCTGGCTGGCAGCAGGGATTTGCAAACAGCACGGTTTTACCTCAAAAGTGATCCCAGGTTGCTTGGGCTGGGCAGTGGCAGGTTTGAAATCCGGATGGAATTCAGGGCAAGACCAGTCCCTGCCCTGAAGGGTTTGGTCTTTTCTCACCCTCTGAGAGCCTGGTGACACAACAGGGACTCGACTGAGGTCACGTAGCTGTTTCTGCAGAGGAGAGGAGCCTGTGTGGAGGCCCAGCAGGAGCTGGGAGACACGGGGTTGCAAATAAAGCATCTCCTCCTGCCCCCCCAGCGTTTCCCCCGCAGGTCAGTGGCTTCAGGCGGTGCCTGGGAGCATCTCCTCTCCTCCCTGGTCGTTTTGCATGGCTGGAAAAGGCTCAGGGAATGTGGCGGTGACAAGCAGGGCTGTTTGAAGCCAGGTTTCCCCGGGCACATCCTCTCACTCCGCCTCCAACCTTCACTGAGGCAGAACTTGGGAACAAAGCACGTTTTCTGCCATTTGCAGGGCTCTGCCTTGCACAAGATCAAGCTTGCAGAAACCCATGTTCCTGGCAAGGGCTGGGGAGTGGGTGGGATAGCACAAACAGGCTGGAGATGGAGAAATCCAGCCTCCGAAAGGAACTTTCACTCTGTCCTGCAGTGCCTCAGGCGGGGATTTGGATCTGAGGAATAGATCCTGCATCAAAGTTTGGAAGAAATGCATAAAACCGGGAGATTTGGGGAGCAGTGAGAGTGTAGCCTTAGGCCCAGCTCTGTGCATAGGTGCTGTACAACTGGCATTACAGGTCTGGCTCTGCAGAGCTCTTGTTCTCCTTCTTGCTCCTCCTGGCTGGAAGTTCTGCTGGTTGCAAACAGGCTCATGTCAGGGAGGGTTTTCCTCTTGTCCCCCCAAGCGAGCCTGTTCTTGGATCTTGGCCTTGTGTGGTACTCCAGAGCTGGCTGAGGGGTGGAGAACCTGGGTTTTCCACACCCCCTGGCTCTGAGTGCTGTCCTGCACTCAGGTCAGCTGAACAGGGTCATTGTCCACCCCTGTCTAACAGGGAATTATGCATTTCAGGGGAGATGTGGAGGGTTCTGGGGTGCCAAGGTGTTGCCAGCTGGCAGAAGAAAGATAAGGATGTGATGGCTTTCCCTGTTTCTTGCTTAGAGTCAGGGCTACAGGAGAGGGAAGCTAAAAATAATCCTTAAAATATTCTAATTTCCGTGATTCACTCCTTCCTCCAGTCTTACAGGACCAGAGAAAAACATGACAGGCACAAACCCAAACCCGAATCCTTTGTCCCTGCTTTCCCTTGTGCAGGATTTTGTCATTCAGCAGGACCCAAAGCAAAGCTGACCTGTTCCACACTGAGGGAAGGAAGTCAGAAAAGTGCTACAATACAATCAAACTCACCCTGATCCTGTCTGGAGGAGTCAAGAATGGGGACAGCTAAAAGGAACCTGAAGCTTTTTGCTTCTCCTGAGTTTCCTTGGTGTCTTTGGATAGGAAAGCAGCTTTGCCTGGGGTGGCTCCCACTCTCTTCTCCCAGTTTTAGTCCCTTGGCATTAATGTGGATTATTTCGAAGAGTAAATTGCAGTTGTCACGAATACAAATAATATTTGGGAATATAACACTTGAACTGCAGAGAGAAATTTTGATCTGTGTGTGTATGGAAAAGCCATATCCAGGAGAGATGGCATGGGATGGTTTCCAGCATGGGAACTCCTGCTAGATTAGAACAGGGGTCTGTTCTTTCTGTGAGTAAATCTTGAGTCAAACACTTCCAACAGAACAGGATTAAGTTTGGATTTAAGATGTTCTCTTAACATTTAGTCTGGAATTACTCTGCCATGGATCTGGAGAAACAAAAGGATCATTTAGAGTTCGCTGGGGATCACATAATGCTGATACTACTAGAATTAAATAGGAATTCAGAGGCAGGTTGTCTTTTCAGACCTGCCTGCTGTGGAAATAGAGCAAGTCATCAAAACAGGCTGAAAGAAAAGGCAAAATCATGTGCGTGAAAGGCTTTGGATGCTGCTACAACCCCTGGGAAAAGGACTGGGTTATACTGTAGGTCAGCATTCAAGGTTTGAAACCGAGCAACCCATACCCGGATGGTTACTTGCATGTTGTACAACGGTGAAGGAGTCTCTGGGTCTTAGAAAATGTCCTTGTGTGGAGAAGAGGATCCTGAGAGTCCTTCTTGCCGTCCTTCTGCCCAGAGCAAACCCTTTTCAAATTACATATTATTTCATCTCCCTGCGTGTACAAGCTGTACTTCTGACCGAGCTATCAGATCTGGCAAGCCTGGGGGAGACTTTCACCCCTGGATCCCTTCCCAGCCTCTCCCATCAGCCAAGGCAACACCTGGCTGTGCTTGCAGGACCTCCTGTGCTCGTGGTTCGCAGCCGCTGGCCTCCCTGGGGAGCCCACAGCCTGCAGAGGGAACGGTGGGGATCCTCTGAAGGCACACTCCCAGCCTCCAGCATCATTCCAGCTCCCCTCCCTCACGGAGCTCTGATGCTCCTCCAGGTGTGCTGCCTATTGTGGCGCTGTTTGAGACTGAAGGGACACGGCCTGGGACGAGGGTTTTTGAGGGGACACAGACTGGGATGATGGGTTTGAAGGAGTTGGCTCATTTTTGCTGCCTTGAGGATCCTGCTTTGTGCCTGGTGCGAAGTGCAAGATAAAATTCTTGCAGGTCATGAAGGGATTAGTAGTACGAGCTTTGGTTCCTTGCTGGCGCCGTCAGAAAGCAGGTGGGAAAGGGACTTTAAGGTGAGATTTAACGAGGTGCCAAAAGTCGCTGCTGGGGGAGGTGAGGCCCCAAGTCGGTCTGAAAAGAGATGAATCTGCTCAGAGGGGAGGAATTGCGCGGGTAAAGATAGGGGGCAGGATCCAGGCCGTTATCTCGCTGTCCTGAAGGGCGGTGCGGGTCCCGGGGGGTCCCTCGCCCCGTGTCCCTCGCCCCGTGTCCCTCGCCCCGTGTCCCTCGCCCCGTGTCCCTCGCCCCGTGTCCCTCGCCCCGTGTCCCCTGCGGAGCGCGCAGCCCTGGGGCTGCAGCGCGGGCGGCGGCCACGAGAGGGCGCCGGAAGGATGCGGATTTCGGGGCCGTGTCGCGGCTGGTCCCAAACCCTCCCAGGGCTGGAGTGGCCGGGAAAAACAGCTTTTCCCCTCTCCCCCTCCACCTGGGTCATAAATCAGCGCCTTGGAGCTTGAAACAAGGCTAGAATGGCGCTCATCCAGTCACTGCTTTTTGCCGGTTTTCTTTCCAACCAGGGGATTTTTTTCCTGCAGCTTTCACAGGTCTGTTGAATGTTGCTCATCTTCCTTCAGTCCTGTTAAGAGTCCCAGGTCTTCCAGGGAACAATCTGGTTTCTCTGTCCTGAATTCTGGAGATAAGGCCCTGAACTGAGACAAAAGGGACACACGGAGGAGACAATTTCAAAATTGTGTTTTGTGTATTTTGTCCTGGTTGAGAGGTTACAATTTCTGTCTTGTTTCCCTGGATTTAATTTGAGCAGGGACCTTGATTTCCTGGTCCCAAAGAGTGACAGGGAGAGGTTTCCCTAAGAATGACTGTCTTTCCTGTGGTGGAAGGTGCTGCCAGAACAAATCCTCCTCCTTCAGCTGAGTGTCAGAGGAAATTCAGAAGCAGTTTGAAACAGAAATGCTTATTTTGCCCTTTCACTTTGTCCGTATACTTACCCTGACTCAATTTGGTTCCGATTTTTGGGCTGCACATGAAAGTAAATAATTCCATCTTGGAATATCTTAGAATTTGCATTCTGCAAAATATCTCAAGATCTGACTTTCATTTTTTCCTTTCAACCTGAAATCAGGAGGAAATGAAATCAACAGCCTGGCATCTCTTTTGGAGAGAGAATCCTGTTTTCTGATCTCTTCCTGACACTGGCTCTCTGATGCTGGAGTGTTGAACTGGGGTGATGGCTGGGCTGGAATGTGTTCCTAGGAAGCCTCTCACTTCATCCTCTGCCTGACATTTGTGCTGAGGCCAAGGCAAACCTCAATGCGGTTTGAGCACTGATCCACACTTCGAGATCGACAGATGGGAAGTCTCAAGAAATATTTTATCTGGCAGAAGATTTTTGTCTTGGAATAAGAGCCCGAGAGCTGGGGGTGGAGCAGGGATGTCGATGAGAATTCGCAGGTAGAGAGAGGCAATATTTTCGACCTTCAAGTATGAAGCATATTGAGAGCTGCACTAAACCGTGCAGTCCTTCTAGCAAACCAGCAGCTTAGTGCTGAACAGCAGAACCCGGAGCGGCGGGGCTGTGGAGCCTGAGCCTGCCCGGCCCGGCAGTTCTGCTCCTTCCCCTGCTGATGGCAGTGCTCGGACTCGCAACCCGCGGTGCTCGGACTTCGGGAGCTCACCCAGGGCTCCGGGTCTGGGAGAAATGACCTGCGTGGTCTTCCAGGGGAGCTCCGGGCTGGGGTGGGCAGTGTGCTGGCAGGCTGAGCTTTGGAAGTAGCTGCTTGAAGCCCTGTGCCCAAAAACTCTCCCTTTCCTCACTTTTCCACCCAGTCTGAGGGTTTGTCCCTGGCTGCAGGCTGGCACACAGAAATCTCCTGGTTGGTGATCAGTGGCATCCTGAAAAGCTTCCAGGAGAAATTCCTGGAGGTCAGCAACCAGCAAGAGAGTAGTTGGTGCTCTGGGGAAGGCAATCCCTGCAGAACAGGCTCTTCCTAGGAGGGTGCTAAAGGAGAGAAATTACTTTGTTGACCGCCCCTTTAATCATCTTTAAATGTACTGAGTTTATTCCAGCAAAAATCCAGCACTCAGCTTGGAGAAGTATCCTCCAGCTGCTCAATTTGTTAAAAACTGAAAGCCCAAATAAACTCTGGAGACATCTTTTTTTCCCAAAGCATGGATCTTCAATTCCAAGTCTGAAATGTCTCCCTCTTCATGTAGTCATTTATCAAATAATGTAAGATTAAAGCAATACCCATTTCTGGTAATAAACCAAGAAATGGAAGTTTAGCTTGCAAAATAAGATGCAGCTTTGATAATTCAATAATGCCAATAAAAAAGAGGGTTTTTTTCCACTTGGGAAAATCCAGCACTTCCTGCAAAGTGGCAAATAAGCAACTGAAGAAAAGACAGAGCCTGCTCTGAGCTGTGAGGTTTAAATCAAAACATGCACACTCTAAAAATATATTTCAGGGTTTTAGAGGCCCTGAAAAGGAGGAAGAGCAATTCATCTGCCTTGGGTTTAGGGTGGTGGCTTGGGTTGTTCAAAGAGACAGCGCGTGTGTGGGAATACTCCCCTGGAAAATGAAGGTACTCCCTCATCAAAGCGGGAACCTGCAAACGTGTGTTGCATAAAGGGGGAAATTCCAGGCATTCCTGGGGAAATTGCAACTTCTCCACTGCAAGATTGAGCCCATGAAATGCTTGTAGACCATCCTGGGAGTTCGTGTCCAGGGCTGGAAGGAGATGCAGGAGGGAGACAGCGGCTCAGAATGCTCCTGTGTGAGGAGGGAAGGAGGAACTCGCTGTTCCTCAGGGGTTGGATGTTTCTTCCCAGCACAGGGTTGCAGTCATGTTGATAACCACAGCTCCACCTGGCCATCAGCTATTCATAGAGACCCCAGCACCACTGGGAGGCTTGCACGGATGAGAAGCAGCAGTGTTTGAGCTGTTAATTGGATGGGTAAGTTCCCCTCTCCTGAGGGCCGAGATGAACTTCCCATTGACCCCAAACATGGTTTCTGGAGGCTGGAATGGAGCCCAGGGTGCTCAGGGCAGGTGGCTCTGACCACCTTTCGCTGCATTTTGCAAGGCTGCTGGGCTGGGGTTGCTTCCAGGCTTGTCAGGGGAATTTGGTGAGGAAAGGAAGGATGGGATCCCAGCCTGGCAGAAATCAGGGGCCTCTCAGTTCTCATGGCATCACCCAGCCTGATGCTTTGGTGCAGCAATGAGCTGCTGCTTCCCAGAATGATCTTTTGACTCTCCACTTGGGGGCAAGGGGAGGTTTTTGTCCAAGCAGAATTGGGCAGCTCTTGCCTTCTCTTGGCTCTCCTTCAGGCCATTGCTGACTCCTTGACTCGTCCCTGCAGCCACCTCCATCATCCTGACTCTGCTGGCAGAGCTGCAATCAAACTCAAAATTCCCTTATTTCCCCCTCAAACCGCCCAGTGGAGTCCAGCTTGATGAAAGTGGACAAGGAGCCCTGGAAGGAGGGAGCTGTATCCCTGCTGCTGTGGGAGTGGGTAGGAAAGGAGACAATCAGGCTCAAATGTCTGGAGCAGATGCCCAGTGATGCTGGAGATGGGTTTGTGGGATTAGGAGCAGGTCAGGGCTGGATTTTATCTAATATCAGCTACTTTATCTCCCTTTGGGAAGGGAGGGAACCCTTCCAGGTGGATTGGCTTTGTCTTGGGACGTTCTTGGCCATGTGGTGCTAAGAGTGCTTGTTCCTCTGTGCAGTCCCTGCCGTGGGAGCCTTATTCCCACTCGTGCTGAGTTTTCCCCAAAATCTGCCAAACTGATGGGATTAAACCCATGACAGCTGTCAGGCAGGCCTTAATGGAGAGCTGATCCATGTCCTCCACCTCCCCTGTGTCCTCCCTGCTCTTTTTAGGGCTCCTTTTCTTACTCTTTGGTGGTTGAAAGTCTCCAAAACTCAATGTCTGGAACCGGAGAGCAGTTCACACGCTTTGACAGAGGAACGATGTCCCTCTTTGTCTGTTCACTGCAAAAATATTCCCCTGCCTTCCTCTCCTTCATCTGTCCAGTAGCTTTAAGTGGCTTTCCAAATGTGTTTATCTGGAATTCTTTACATTTTTGCCCTCCATCCCGTGCCTGGGAAGCGACTGGGCCCTCGGATGCTGGAATCAGTGCTTAATGTACGTCTGGCGTGCGGAGTTATCTAGAGGAGATGATCCTGTTGAAGGAAGAAGAGCACAGAAATCAGTGCCCCCGGTGAAAATGCAGGTGATGAATGTACCCTGCGAGCACATTCCAGCTCCGTGTGTCCCGGCATCGCTCACGAATCCCTCCTAGGGAGAAGGAGAGGGAAGCAGGGAGCTGTAAATTACAGCTTGGCTTAATTGGCTGGCTCAGGTACAGGAGGCTGGGCTGGGAATACACAAAATATCTTTATGTAAAAGAAGTGGTTCTTAGCAGGGGATGCAGTGAAATGGGGGTTTCGAGCAGTTGGTGTCTTGTGGTTGGATCCTCTGGTGTCTGAGAAGGTGCAAACTCCAACTGAAGCTTTTCCTGCCGTTGGGGCTTTCTTAATATTCCTCCCTCCCCTGTGGATTCTCCGGTGTCTAATAATATTCCTAATAAGCTGCAACATGAGCTCAACAATTTCTTTCAGTGTGGGGCATTAATAGGTCTCAGGGCACGGGAGAGGGCCCTATTTTCATAAAACTTGTAGGAACTGTAAGACCTCTGCCCCTTCCACCAAGCTGGGTTGGAATTGGCCAACAAATTTGGAAGTTATTGGAGACGGGGGAGATGAGTATGTTTGTTTTATTTATATTTTATATATGTATCCCACGTGCAGACTGACGGGAGAAACCTCATTTCTTAAGAGACCGAGCCTAAACCTTATGTTTTGCCTCTCCATTGTAATAAACCGTGTCTCCTTTTATTTACCCACCTGTAGGATTTGATGATTTCCCCTTTCTCCCAGTCCTCAATTTCCCCACATCCTGTTCCCAACAGGCCTGGGGCCCTTCCCAAGGGATGGTTTCGTGCTGTTCCCCAGGAGGGCTGCCCTGAAGGATGCAGATTTGGAGGTGCACATATGTTACATTGCATTATTTGCTCAGCAGCAGGAGGGAAGGGGATACACGGAGGGAGCCTGCTCTGGCCTTCCCTAAAAACACTTCAGATTTGTGGGGTTGCTTTTGAATCTGTCAAAGGCACCTATATCCCCACAGGGGAAAAATCCTTTAACGATGCAAAACTAGGAGCAGCAGGAGAATTTTCGATACATTTAGCCCAAGAGGCCACTTTTGCTGAATTGGAAAGGATCTTTCTTTTGGGGACTGATGCTTTTGAAGACACCCAAAAACCCAGAATTTGAACCCCCTGAGCCACCATGCTTTTAATGCTCCCCCAATCCGTGTGTGCACACAAATTATCCCCTCACGCACGCAACGCTGCGTCCATGCTTTCCTCTCCCAGCATTCCAGCCCGCTTGGGTTGACCTTGTCTCTCTCAGTGATTTAGGTTTTAGAGAAGGAATGGGTAAGGATTTGCTTTGACATTTAAAGGCAATCCAGGTAATTGATAGCACTGGCAGCGTCCATCTCTCCCCCCATATATCTGCACAACAGTATCTATTTTTGACGTAGCTGACACGCCATTTCCTTTGGCAGCCCAGGGGCGGCTCATCTTTAAATTAAACTCGTCTCCGACCCCTCCAATCTGTGAGCTGTGCAGAGGCAGACACGGGTGGGGTATTTCATCTGGAGACTGTGCAGGCATATTTGAGCAGGGTGATGTATTATCAAAAGGGCTCTGCATTACTGCTAGCTGGAACCAAAACAAGCTCTAAAGTATTAACTAATGACATGGGAAGTCCCTTAGGTATCTAATCACCTTTAATGTTCAGATTTAGAAGACAACTTTAAAGGAAGAAAAAGAGATTAGCGGGTCAGGTCAGAGCACCCCTTCCCCCCTCCCTCCGCCCCCAAAATACAATTGGCTTTTTAAAGTCAAAACCAGATTCATATTTCACCTCATCAGTAAATACACCATTAAAACCCCAGCCTTGGAGCTTGCATCTTGGATGGAGCAAAGCTTTGCTCACATTTGGAGGGGTTTGAACCTTTGGCTTGTATCAAAAGCGATGATGGGCTTGGGGGTCTGGAAAACAAACAAGAAAACCACCCTTTGTGAGGTTTGAAGTGAAGTTTGGTGCTGTCTGGTTGTAGGAACAGAAAGCCCCTGCAGTGTTTCAGTTGTAGATTCCTAGGTTTTCATGCCTGTGAAGTGCTTGGTCTCAAAACTGCGTGGCTCTAATCCCCGTTTTCCTCGTGCCAGAGCTCCTTACCTGGACAGAGGTGCTGCAGGACATTCCTACCTCCTCTAGGAAGTCTGTTTGGGGGGAAGGAAATACTGCTTTGGTCTCCCAAGACTCAGGCCGGCATGTGGCCTGCAGAACTGGCTCTGTGGGCTGAAAAAACCCCCAAAAAAACCTAACCCAGAACCTCATAAGAAAAGGAAAGCTGTTGTCAGTAAATTCGCTCTCCTGCATGGATGTGGAGCCAGCTGTGTTCCTCTGACTTGGGGCAAGGGATTTCAGCCCTGGGCTCTACCCAGTGGGCCAATTCCTGCCTCCCACAGCAGTCTCTCTCTCCAGTTTGAGGGAGAGAGGTGAAATTTTTTTTCACCTGGGTATGTTGCTGTTGACGGCAGGAGAAGCTCTGCCTTCCAGAGCTGCTTCTCCAACTTCAAATCAGGATTTCCAAGGAATATGAACAAGTTTTGGCAGCCCAAGCCCTGCTGAACTTTGCTGTAATGTGGATTTTTGTGCTGTTCTGACGCTTTCTGGCAGTAGCACGCAAGAGCTCAGCATTAGCCACGTGCCCCAGTGACTTTGGATGCAAATATAAAATTTGCAGGGATTAAAGTGATTTCCAATGGTGATGTTCACTGATTTTTTTTCTTCTAGCTGTGCTTTGGCATCTATGCTAGAGATCTGGGCTTTCTGGAAATTTTTCCTTGGTTCCTCACTTTTTTAAGGGTGGTCTGCAATCCTGAGCCCTCCAGTATTTCCCCCAAGTTAATGGAACCTGGAGATGCTCATAATCCCTGCAAGTCAGGTTCAAACTGAAATCCTGAATTAATATGAAATTTGATTTCTTTCCCTTTTCCTCATTCTTTGACGCTCTTCAGAAACTGTTTAGGTACAAATAATTTGCTCATATCCTTTTATGGTTTTCATGCAGAAAAAATTTACTTAATTAGCTTAAATTGTTATTCCTTTCTTTTGAGAGTATAATCTTAGGGTAAGACTTGATACTTCTGAAAAACAGAGAAGAGAGTAAATAAAACTGGGAGCTGACCAATATGCCAGGGCAAGTGTGATGGAGAGAAATCAGACCCTAGTGCCTTTTATTCTTTATTTAAAGTTTTTAAAAAGCCACACAATCACCCTCACCAGAAGCTGTGGAGTTGTATCCAAGGTTCTGCATCCAGCCAGGGACTGTGATGACGACAGAAGTCACTGGAGCTCTGCTCTCATCTCATTTGTTAGGATGTCACCTCTCCAGACATATTTATAATTTTGCAGCTTGTGGTTCCCAATCATTTATTCCTGTTAGATAAATACACGGCCGTGGGCTTTGGTGACATCATGGTAAACCAAGGGAGTGAAGGCTGAGGACTTTGGCATTGTGTGGCTTTGTCTGGCAGCTTTCCCCACGCTTGTGTGGCCACCCTGTTGGATGGTTCCGGCGGGAGATGGTCCTGGGATAATGTGGGAAGCATTTGTGGATTTTTCTCCCTTTTTTCTACTAGACTGGCACTGGTGGTGTGCTACCAGCTGATGGTCAGTGCACCCAAAGGGACTCTATAAGAGCTGGAGATGTCTCTTGGGACAGGAATTGAGGGTTTTGGCAGTCGGCGCCCAAGCTCGGAAGAAGAATTGGGAAAATAGTGCTGTTTCAGTGTTTGGGGTTTTATTGATGCCTTGTGCCTGTGTGTATCTGGTACAGAGATGGAAAAGACACTTCATCTGCTTCATCTACAAAATGGGCACCTTAAATCGAATATTTAAATGGGTAACAATAGGTGAGAATCTCTTTGTAGGTACATAATCTCCATAGGCTGAATTCTTAGAGCTCTGGGAAGAGGCTGGGGGATCATATGTGAGAAATGAGCCCTGCAAGTGGGAATCCAGCCCTGAGCCAATCCAGCAGTGCCTTGTGCTCCCCGTCCTTCCCTTGAGAGGCGCAGCTGGAAGGAGGCACTGAAAGCTGGCTGGCACAGCTGCTGCTGCCTTCACGCCCTGCTGGAGCTCAGCCTGTTTCAGTGCTCACTTTGCATTATTCAAGCCCAAACTGTGATGGGGGATGATTGGAGGGGCAGGGAGGTGGTGGTGCCCACCTGTGTGAAAGGGCTTCTCCAAAAGAGCTGGGTGGGCAGCGGCTCTGATCCGCTGCCAAAGGGGAGATCCCGCAGAGGGGGGAGGAACAGAGGGATGCCAAGGCAGGAGAGGCTCTGAGGAAAGTGTCCAGGCAGCTTCCCAGCTGCACTCACCAGTTGCTGCTGTTTTGTGTGATGCTGCTTGGAGGTCTTGGAGCCCCAGCTCTGCCCTTGCCTTGCTAAACTGACTCTAAGGAACACGGATTGTTCCAGCGCCAAGGCACCAATCTTCCTTGGGGTCTTCTGTTATCCTGGGTGTGTCTAGCAAGGATTTTTCTCCTGCAGAAATTGGAAAAACTGGTAGTTCCATCATCCTGTGTTAGCATCACTCATGGAGCTCTTGGAGATCTGATGTTTGTATCTGTCCTGCCTCTGCCCCAGCCCCAGGGGTGCTGGCGTTCATCTCCTGAGAGTGCTGTGAAAACCACGCTGCTCATGGTACAAATATTCTTAGCATTCAAAGAAGGACAAACATTTTCTGCCTCTCCATGCCAAAAACAACAGGGGTGGTTGAGGGCTGTTTTCTCCTGCCATCTCCTCGCTCTAGGGTAAGGCTCTGGCTCTAAATAGGGCCTTACTGTTTGCTCTGCCTCGGGATGCTGAACGGAGACGTGGAAACGGGTGGGGAAGATTGCACCGCTTGTACCATCTGTGCCAAGATGGGCAAAGCCAGCCCTTTGCATTCCTATTTTCCCCCAAAAAAGATGCCCAGGTGCTGGTTTTCCTGCCTGCAGCTGGGTGGGGTGGATTCAGAAGAGGCTGCGTCTGGGCCCAGAGGAACCAGCGCCAAACCAGCGTCGGCAGTGCACGTGCAGCGGAGAGAGCTCCGCGAGCTGAGCACGAGGCAACAGCAGAGATGGATGAGACTCTGGGAGAATGTTGTGAGGTGCAGATAAAATCTGCAGTTCTCAGGGCAGGGTCTCAGTGTGGTGGTGTCGAGGCTAAATGGAGTTTACCCACTTGGGACGTGAGTGACGTGTTGTTTATCCATTTCTCATCTACACCGGGCAATGGGAATAATTTCTTTTCATATCCTATCTTGACATTGGGAGGGAGGGGGGATCACCCCACTGGGGGCTCAGGAGCAGGTGCATGGGGGCTTGAGAATGCTGCCATTCCCTGTGATGTTGGAGGGGGCTCTGGGCTTGCTGGGAAGTCTGGAGGAGGGGCCTTTTAACCCCAAATTGCTCCAAGGGTGTGCTGCTGAGGGGATGTCTGAACCCCTCTGAGTTATGCTGTGCACTGTGCAGAGAGCACCCTCACTTGTGTTCTCTCTCTCCTGGCATCTTCTCTCATAATCATTCATTCTCTCTATAAACAGATTTCCCAGTAATGGTTTTCATTTTCTTTGAAGTGTCCCATTCATTCTGCTGCTCTGCCCATTCATGTGCTCAGGGTTCCTTGAAAGGAAGACAGACACAAACATCCAAAGTGCTTGAAATATGTTGGTGGGGGAGGGGGAAGTCAGAGGCATTTCTTTTAAAATATATCTATTTTAGGAGACTTTTTCATACTTTTAATTTTTCATCCTTTTTTTTTTTTTTTTCCCCTGCTAAATAATTATCTTTTTGATTATTGTGTTGCTCTCCCCCCATTCGGATCCTGGTGCAGCCTGTTTTTTAAATTCCACCCCCTGCAATGTGTTCCT
Source organism: Tichodroma muraria (assembly GCA_013390105.1). Lineage (NCBI taxonomy): Eukaryota > Metazoa > Chordata > Aves > Passeriformes > Sittidae > Tichodroma > Tichodroma muraria. The sequence continues at coordinate 225,724 of WAAG01044063.1, forward strand.
GCTGCTTTAAACTATGAATAAATTGAAAGCATGTTCTGGAGGCTGTTTTAATCCAGCCCCAAAGTTAAGCAGGTGCTGAAGTGGTTTGCTGATGGGGTGCATTGCTGAACGGGGGCCTTCAGGCTAAGACTTGACTGTCAGCAGGGCTTGGTGGCCGGGCTCGCAGGAATACAAAGAAATATTTGGCCCTGAAAACCAGGAATTTTATTTCTCTGGGAGGGCAGGGGACTGGAAGGCTGTAATGAAGGGCTGCTGTTCTTTAGGGCCAGCCTGAACCCCGAGTGCTGGTTATTTGTCACACCCCACAACGCTTCACCCACAGCAGGATCCCTTCCCTCTGCGGGACTAGCCCAGTTCTGAGGGGGAATCAGTGCAAATGCTGCTCTATTTTGCCCCAATGTCCTTTGTCATCCTTTTGTGGTGTCTGAACTTCTTGGGGCTTCCTCAGGCACAGGGATCCTCCTCTCTTGGGTGGAAAGTGACTTTGCCCTAGCACCTGGTGTCACCAAACCTATTTGCTTTCAATGGCAGGCATGGCTTGCAATTGGCTCTAATTCCATCCTGAAAGAGATGGAATAAGATAAGAGGGGGAGACCTCAGGATTCTGATCCTTTCCCAGGGAGGCTGAGTTTAGGTTTAGAGCAGAGAAGAAACCTCACCCTCTATGAAAGGTCACTCTTGAGTCACAGCCCTGGGAGTCTTTGCAAAACAGGACGCCCCAAGTGAGTTCTCATCTGTGCTTTTCTCTCTTGACACTTCTGCCCACACATCCGGGGCTGCACGTGGCATTTTTGGGCTGTGTTTTTGGCCAGCCTGGAGTTTTTTCTTAATTATATGGCATGGTGGATGGGAGGTTTGGTGTATGGGAGCGAGAATAGGTTTGCTGTTTCTCCACCAGGATTTTGTGTTGGGTTGGTTTTTCTTAGGACATGTTTGGCTTTGGGCTCAGATTTAGAGGCGGTTCTGTTCTATGAGGCTCCAATAGGTTTTTTGAATCCCGAGCCTTGTAGAAATGGAGAATTATGATTCCACCATCGTGCCCAGTGGCAATAATAATAATAAAGAACTGAAGGCTCACATTTGTGTGAGAGGCAAGCCCAATTCTCTTTGAAGAGGCTGAACCTCTGCGTGGCTCTGGAGCAGGCAGGACCCTATTCCAGGTGGAAGGTTTGTGCCCACTTGACTCAGAGAGGTGGGGTCTGGAGCAGATTTGGGTGAGGAACAGAACTGGGGGAAGGAGGCAGGAGCAAACCAGCCCCTAGCATACCACAAATGTGTTTTATATTGTAATATCAAACATTGGCTTCTTCTGTGTTTTCTGTTAAAACAAGTCATAAAAGGACTACTTAAAGGGGACTCCATTCCTATATTTTATATATACCCACAGAGAACATGTGGAGTGCAGATAATGGTGACCAACCTCCCCCCCCTCCCACCTCCTTCATCTCCTCGATCTAATAAGAAAAAGAACAGAGCTGGTGTTAACACAGGAGGGGTTGTTAATCTATTCGGAAACGGATTTTCGGGGCCAGCCATACTATTTTTAATATTTTTGGCGGGCCTGAGAGGGGAAGGGAAGGGCCGGGATGCTCACCTCTCTGCTCGGGGCCGGAGGGAGGAGGGCAGGAGCGATGCCCGGGGAGAGGCGCGGGGCAGCCGGGGCTCAGCGCCTCGGGGAGCGGCTGGAGGGGCTCTGCGGAGGGCGGGGGGGGGGGGCAGCGGGGGGGGGGGGGTAATTGATAGCCGG